>CM055281.1:37349452-37359452 GCA_029237695.1 Conchocele bisecta
TATTTTGCACAGTCTTGCTTCGGGTGGCTCACCAACGTATCGACCAGTTTCAATTCTCAACGGTAATATGCCACATCTAAACTGAGATAGCACTGAGCGTTCATTGCGGTTCAGATTTAACTTTACGTAAGGCTCCTGCAAAGGTATACTGCAAAACGTAACATTGACATTTTCGCGTTTTTCATAAGTGTAGCTGTGAATGGAGAAAAGAGGCTTATGGGTTTTGCGATCAATGTATATCCAGATTAACCTGTGCATCCGCATAGTTTGATCAGGATCTGCACTGTTCGATATTCCATCAATGAAACGCCCGTCTTACTTCTAACAATCAATATAGATCGTTATCAGGATACAGTTGTGTGCTTCACAAATCACATGGGGCAATTCTCCAGTCACGGCCACAAATATGCAAGTATTTTGTTTGCCCAAAATAGTGCGAAATTCGGCATATATGTTGCATGTCATACTATTGTTTACGTCCTTTTTTAATTTTTGTTTAAGTTCCATGTAGCCAGCGTAAAAAGTTTCACGTTGGAATAGGCGCCGGGTTCCTGACGAATTCCCATTCAGCTACATGCAGGTGATACTGTAAAACATATTTTCACAAAAATTCCATCCTCAATAAATGGTCTTCCACGGTGGGGATCACGTGGTCTGTTGTTTAGGTTTTACGTAATGGCGGCGCCCAGGAGTTGTGCGGTAAATGTTATTTTTAGCTCGCCTGTACGAAGTGCAGAAGAGCTTATGGCATTCCCCCGGCGTCATCGGCGTCGGCGTCCACAAACTTAACGTTGGGGGTAAATGTCTTATAACTTCTGTTTCCTTCCATGGAACACCTTGCAATATCATACATGCATTCCTCAGATGACCCTGTATCATGCTGTAGCAAGTCCATGACCCACCACCCACCCCTTAACCCAAGGTCAAGGTCACAAACTTAGCAAATTCATAAACTTAACGTTGGGGTAAATGTCTTATAACATCTGTTTCCTTTCATGGAACGCCTTGATATTTCATACATGCATTCCTCAGATGACCCTCAATCATGATGTAGCAAATCCACAACCCACCACTCAACTCTTACCCCAAGGTCAAGGTCACAAACTTAGCATGTTCATAAAATTAACGTTGGGGTAAATGTTGTGTAACTTCTGTTTATTTACAGGGAACACCTTCATATTTCATACATGCATTCATCTGATGATCCTCTATCGTGCTATAGCAAAACCATGACCCACCCCTCCACCCCTTTCCCCAAGGTCAATGTCACAAACTTGGCACATTCATTAACTTAACATTGGTGTAAATGTCAAGGTCAAGGTCACAAACTTAGCACATTCATAAACTTAACGTTCGGGTAAATGTCTTATAACATCTGTTTCCTTTCATGGAACGCCTTGATATTTCATACATGCATTCCTTAGATTACCCTCTATCATGCTGTAGCAAATCCACGACCCACCACCCAACCCTTATCCCAAGGTCGAAGTCACAAACTTAGCATGTTCATAAACTTAACGTTGGAGTAAATGTTGTGTAACTTCTGTTCATTTACAGGGAACGCTTTGATATTTCATACATGCATTCACCTGATGATCCTCTATTGGGCTACAGCATATCCATGACCCACCACCACCCCCTCCCCTTTCCCCAAGATCAACATCATAAACTTAAAGTTGGAGTAAATGTCGTTTTATGACTTCTGTTTCTTTACAGTGAACGCCTTGATATTTCATACATGCATTCATCTGATGATCCTCTATTGTGCTACAGCTAATCCATGACCCACCCCCCATCCCTTTCCCCGAGGTCAAGGTCACAAACTTAGCACATTCATACATGCATTCGTCATGTGAATAGCTATCATGCTGTAGAAAATCACCAACTTAGTGCGTTCATAAACTTAACGTTGGGTTAAATTGTGTATGACTTCTGTTTTCAGGGAACGCATTGATATTTCATACATGCATTCATCTTAATATGCTATATCATGCTATAGCAAATCCACGACCCACCTTCTACCACTGACCCCAATGTCAAGGTCCATCGCACACCCCTTAACTCAAGGTCAAGTTATATAATATTCATGTTGTTTATACAACTGTGCCAAGTTTGAGTGAAGGCTGTCAACAGGCGATCTTTGTTGTCTTCTGACAACTCTTGTTCATCAACACAACTGCGATTTCTTCCATTTAACCCTTACTACGCTGAATTAAATGTTGTCGTCTGCTGGAAATGTTTTATTTTCAATATTCCTCGACAAAAACAAAATGTTTTATTTTCAATATTCCTCGACAAAAACCTGGTTTTGACAGCACATGAGAATCGTCTCCAGTGGAGACAATTTCACATGTGACGTTCTCCAGTGGAGACGTTACTCATGTGCTGTCAAAACCAGGTTTTTATCAAGAATTAAAGCAAAAATGAAAAACGGCAGACGGCAATTTCCGTCAACAGCGTAGGAAGGGTTAATGTTGCCAAAACAATGGACCACGTGATCCCACACTGTGACATATGCATTTACTCAAAGATGTATTCAGATACATGTAGAAAGGAAAACATACTTTCATAGAAATGTTGATAATACTCGGCAAATCAAATGCGACTTGCCAGGACAAAAAGTTCATAATGCTGTTGCACCAGGGTAGCCCTACTGTATGTCCCACGTTTTGCTACGACCTACTTTTGACTATTTAGCACATTAAATCTAAAACATATTCCATCAATATCTTCTTTTTCATTTGATAAAATTCCATTAAATATTGATTTAAAAAATCCTATGTGAAAAGTTGTTAACACAGGCGTGTGTGTTGATATATAGATTGTTGATTGAAATTTTCAAAATCTAACTTTTGTTTTCTTAGTTACATTATTTCCAGGCTATCTAACCAGTTTTCTGAGTAAATTTTCGTATTTCGACCATCCTCCTCACTCTCCAACGTATGTTTGACCCGTGTTAAATTCCTATAGGAATAATTATGGTTGTTGTTTTTTGTTTCGTTTTTCCAGTTGTTGGAATTTCATCAAACAAAAACATGGGGAATGTGAAATTTTTGTTATTGAGGAAAAAGTAAATACATGTACATTTAAATATTGTTTAGATTTAAAGGTACATGCCCACTCAGTAGGCACAAAATATTATTTATATCAGACACATCATCCGAGACATTTTCTGGCAAAATAAACATTCATTCACCATTACCCCACATATTGATTGGCATTATTATACATTTGATATCAGAAGTAAATGTCCACACTGATATCAGGGGCGATAACCGTGTGTCCTTAAAATGTTAACGAACATTACTATGTATTATCTGTATTTATGTTGTCATGTGCAATGATCATACTTTATAATCTGTCGAAAATATTATTATTTTCAGGTGACACATTTAGTTAGCATAAATAAATAAAAAATATCATGCCTCATTTGCATACGAAAATAGCCTGATACCACCGCGCCTCACTATCAGTAAAATACATATTAATACATGATTATATCTGTATAGCGGGCATTCATAAGTTTTAGAACTGGTGGAATAGTGACACACTTATACACTTATTTAAATGATAATAGAACTTAGTGCCTACTAAGTGGGCATGTACCTTTAATGTTTTAATAGCCAACAGTTCGTCGGAAGCAAAATGTGGAACATACTACTACTAGTAGTTCAATGTGTTCTGTTGCCAGTAATCATGTCCGATGCTATTACATGTCATAAAACTTTAGGTTAACACGATACAACACCGTGCTAGCTGACCAGGAGCTACACTGGTCAATACGTTGATTCGCCCCATTTTGTCATGCCGAGTCCGACAGGGCAGACTCATGTGGATATACACTCAGTCTGTTAATTTTGCAAAACACGTGTGAGGTGTGATATGTAGCGCTGAAAGGGTCAACTACGCATATACTACGCTTATTGTTCATGTTGCTGAAATACTGCCGTTTCGCTGCCATACTTACAAGTCATATTATATACACAAGTCACTAATGTATAACACAAAACGTACTTGTAATACGCACGAATGTCAAACACCAATGAACACGTGTCACTGAATGGACTCCAGCATTGGTCGGGCGAACTCGACGGCGTAAATTAACGGTAGGGGTTCCTCCTTATAGGAATCACGATAATACCTGGTTTTTGGCCCTCATGTACGTTTTTATCTTTGGCTCTGTTGCTACCTGACAGTTGAATTGGGTTATTGCCCATTATAAAAGCAGTAATTATTACTGTTCCTACTGCTTTTGGGAGGGGGCAGCGTGATTCTGGTGTGGCGAGGACCTGGCATCAGATCAGGAATATTCTGATTTCAGGGCTGAATATATAGTTTTTTTTTATTGTAAATATTCAGTTCTGATTTTGGGACCCACACACACATACACACCATTTGTACAGGTAATATATGGGATTTAGTACTAAACCCATTGACCCGGCCTTAAATAACCTTAGCTGTTGATAGGCCTTTAAACCCCAACAAAACAATCACTCCAGAAAGGTAAGGCGTAATGACCGTCAAGAATACCAAAACCGTGTTCGACTCACCCTTCAGTAAGGCTCACTTCAACCGTCCACTTGAGTAAGGGCCGTAGCGGCCACCACGGCAGCACGGCGCTGCCGTGGCATTATTTTGGCCTGTTTTGTTTTTATTCGTCAGCTTCATGCGTTGAACATCCAATTTTGAGGGGCTAAGTGGAATCTTTTCCTCTAAAAAGGCTGCCGTGGCATTATTTTACACACCGCTACGGGCCTGGTCAGTTTGAGTGGAGTGAGAGTGAGTGGCCGTTGTATATGATAATACACCTGTAGCCTATTTCACCATTATTGCAAAGTATACTTTTCTAGCAGTATGCTTTGAGGGGGAAATTTTCAATTTAAGAATAAATTTATTAATTTTTAGTATACTGAATTTATTACATTATCACAGCCATTTTGGCTGTGATAATGTAATAAATTCAGTATAATAATTCTGCACACTTTTAATCATCAACTATATGCAATCGTTAGTTCTATAAGACATAATGCATTTCGGGGGAAATAAATGATTACTCCTTCAATGTATGCTTTGCTAGAAAAGTATACTTTGCAATGTTGGTGAAATAGGCTACAGAAACGGTGACGTACAGACGGATGTCCCAAAGGCATATGTTTGAACATGTAACATTTGGGATGAAAACAGATATACAAACAAACTGATAATGTAATAAATTCAGTAAAATAATTCTGCATACTTTTTATCATATGCAGTCGTTAGTTCTATATGAAATAATTAATTTCAGGAAAAATAAATGATTACTCCATCAAAGTATACTTTGATAGAAAAGTATACTTTGCAATGTTGGTGAAATCGGCTACTGGTTTACCTATTTCAGGGGCGCCGGAAGCAAATACATAGTGGGTAGGCGAATGTCGACCCGAGCGAAGCGAATGAGTGGTAGGCGGGTCTGGAGGCATGCCCCCCAGAAATGTTTTTAATTCTAGATGCCATTTCCTGCATTCTGCTGCATTTAAGATACAACTTTAATAGGTATCTTATACATATTTTTGTAGATTTTTTTTATATTTCTTTCGCCAAAATATTGGGGTGGCGGCCGCCTCCGCCTCTGTATTTTTGGACTCGTCGATTGACCTCCAGCAACTTATTATCGTCTGTCATTTTATACATTGTTATCACAGTCAAAACTAGATTGGTCAGTAAGTGAGGCTTACGGAATACCCCCCGCGTGGGCCCAGGTACCCCTAAATATGTATGATAGTAGAGCCTTAGAGGAATGCATGCATGCAATATTAAGAATTTTAGATGAAGTTATAACATATTTCTCTGATGTTAAGTTTTGTAAAGAGACCATGTATTTGACCTTGACCTTGGGATCAGCGGGGGTTGGACGGTCGTGGATTTGGCAAAGCATGGTAGTAGAGCCTTACAGGAATGCATGTGTGAAATATTAAGCATTTTAGATGAAGGAAATAGAAGTTATAACAATATTTCTCTGATGTTAAGTTTTGTAAAGAGACTAAGTATTTGACCTTGACCATGGGATCGGCGGGGGTTGGACGGTCGTGGATTTGGCACAGCATGGTAGTAGAGCCTCACAGGAATGCAGGTGTGAAATATTAAGCATTTTAGATGAAGGAAATAGAAGTTATAACAATATTTCTCTGATGTTAAGTTTTGTAAAGAGACTAAGTATTTGACCTTGACCATGGGATCGGCGGGGGTTGGACGGTCGTGGATTTCGCACAGCATGGTAGTAGAGCCTTACAGGAATGCATGTGTGAAAAATTAAGCATTTTAGATGAAGGAAATAGAAGTTATAACAATATTTCTCTGATGTTAAGTTTTGTAAAGAGACTAAGTATTTGACCTTGACCTTGGGATCAGCGGCGGTTGGACAGTCGTGGATTTGGCACAGCATGGTAGTAGAGCCTTACAGGAATGCATGTGTGAAAAATTAAGCATTTTAGATGAAGGAAATAGAAGTTATAACAATATTTCTCTGATGTTAAGTTTTGTAAAGAGACTAAGTAGTTGACGTTGACCTTGGGATCAGCGGGGGTTGGACGGTCGTGGATTTGGCACAGCATGGTAGTAGAGCCTTACAGGAATGCATGTGTGAAATATTAAGCATTTTAGAAGAAGCAAATAAAAGTTATAACAATATTTCTCTGATGTTAAGTTTACGGACGCACGGACGGACGGACGGACGGACGGACAACCTGACTCCAGTACACCCCCCCCAGCAACTCGTTGCGGGGATATAATAAATAAATCAAAATAAATCAAAAGGTGTAGGACAGCGCTAGTGGTCCTTACGGGAATCGAACCCGTATAGAACTCAATGACGGTGAATTTTGGAACCAAACCAGCGAAGTAACCACTATGCTAAGCCTGCACCAATTGTTTATCATTGTAAATTACTAATATAAACCTTGACCATCGTTGTGAAATACCTGTGATAAACCTATAAATAGTACACAGTATTTGCTCGTAAATTGTGTTGTGAAAGGGCAACTACTCATACTGAACTAATACAATCGCATATCAATAGTTCGTGTTCTTGTATCTGTAAGGGGTTCGTAACATAGTGGGTATTTATAAAGAATATACATGCTATATCTCAGATGACGTAAGAGCGGAGTACAGACATGCCAAGTTGAATGAATCAAATTTCTGGTGATTTTTCCGATCCGAGCGCGAGGCTTACCTCCGAGCACAGCGAGGAATACTTTGATAGTGGGTGGGGTTCCAGGGAAATGGTGTCTGACTGAAACGCACTCTTGAAAACAACACCTTTGTTGTGATGTGTCGCATATACGTGAAGTGCAAAGAGAAAAATTATATCTTAATATAGCTGCGCTCGATTTGGTTACCCTGTATAATCTTCGATCATCTGTTTCGATAGCGATGGTGTGGATTTCACAACGATTTTCTATTAACGAAAACCATTAATTTTCGGGAGACCGGGAGCCTTGATTTCTGGAGACTCCCGGAATTTCTGGGAGTACGATACATGTCCAAATATAGCCGTCTTCTAATGACAGCTGGGTTTACATAACTTGCTAACAATAACCTAATGTACTAATGGTGGGCGCATCTGACTTTGGATCCAACGGCTGTGCGATTGAGCATAACCGGGCGTATTCGTGGTATACTTGAGCTACATATTTTATCCACACTGCCTCAGTTCACCCGGCGGTAAATGGGTACTAATGCGATTCCTATGAGGTGACGTTTGTGGAATTTAATACAATTTTTGACATCACCTATTCGATTAGATGATATCACTCACTCAGTCGCATTGAATTACTGATATCACCCATTCGAATGAATGATATAATCCAATTTAACATAAGCGTCCAATGTAGCCAGTAAAAAAGAAACGGTTGATGTCACTTATTCGAATGGGTGATATCACATTTCCGTGTTTAATCAATGACATCACTCATTTGAAATGATGGTATCGCTCACTCGAAAGGTGATCATCGCTCATTTGAATGAATTACATCAATGATTCAAAATGAAAGGGTGATATCACCAATTCAAATATGTGATATCATCTATTCGAATGGGTGATATATCAAAAATTCAGATTAAAAACGGAACCCCACGGATTTCTCTCATGTAATATCTTCAATATTACTTGACGGATTGCTTTATTATGTAGACAGTTCATTAACCTCAACATGTATGACGCACTTTCACCACCAGTGACATGACATTGACCTTTGTGACCTTTGAAATGGTACTGAAACACTTAGCCATTTTCTTACGTCAAAATGTTTGTAAGAGTTTCTCCATCATGTAATATATTCAATATTACTTGAAGGATTGCTTTATTATTTAGACAGTTCATTCATATGAACAGGTGTGACGCACTCGCACCACCAATGACATGACCTTGATCTTTGTGACCTTCGAAATGGTGCTGAAACGCTTTAATATTTGGAAACTTCATTCACATGAACGTGTGTCACGCACTCGCACCACCAATGATATGAC
Source organism: Conchocele bisecta (assembly GCA_029237695.1). Classification (NCBI taxonomy): domain Eukaryota; kingdom Metazoa; phylum Mollusca; class Bivalvia; order Lucinida; family Thyasiridae; genus Conchocele; species Conchocele bisecta. The sequence goes on from CM055281.1 coordinate 37,357,958, forward strand.
CTTGAACATGGCATAACCATGCGCGGTTGCATTCGTTTACATGATACCTGTTTCCTCCCGTCATTAGTTTAAGTCAGGGATTAGCAATGGCTACTTAGCATTTGGTTTAGGTTGTTATCGTATTATATGTACGATGTTGACGAGACTGATTTTGTTAACCAGGTTAAACACAGTGACAGAAACTACTGTCTCAGTACCAACCATGTAACGTAATTTACTGCACGGTAGTATGTATGTAGCTATGTTAGTCTCTTATGATTATTACACAGACTGGCAATGCACTATTTTAATGCACATGTAAAGTATTATTATGTATGTACATTGATGAGATTTAATAAACACAAAATCATAAAATCATCGACATTGGACTCTGGATGTTTGATATATTATTAGTGAACTGGTTGGATTTATTCTAGAACTTTTAGAGGTACTTTGATTTTATTGCACTCTTGTGTACATTATTGTTTACATGTTGTGTCTTCGTAATTGTAATAATAATTATTATACAAATTTGCTGGCTTTATCCTTTTTGTTATCGACACCTGACCATTACAGCCGTTCGGTCAGGATATATATACTGATGGCAATACATATATAATCGATAAATCGACTCGTCAATTACAGCTACATGTCTCATGTTTTTTAAGCTTTTATTCATAATACAAACATTCCTTTATTCATATTTGCACATTTCTTCCATTGTCTAACATTCCGCTTCATTTTGTTTCCCTTCCTGTTCTAGTTTACTGTCATGTTGTTTATTATTGCATAACTTAGTCAGCCGTTAATTGTCGTGATGTTAGCTCCCTTGGGAAAGTCGGGAACATACATTTTGTCTGAGTATAATCTAATAATATAGTCCCAGTGGAGTATTTTAAACCATCGCGCCATTTCTTCTTACATTCCTTCGCACAAATGTATGCAAATATAAGGTTCGCAATGTCCAACCGTGTGTAAACGTTTGCCGTGGCACGAGGGAACTGTTTGAACCCCAAGGTCGTAGGCCGCGGGTTCAGACAGTTCCCGAGTGTCACGGCAAACATTTACCCACGGCTGGATATGGTCGAACGTTATTGTTACATTTCCGTCGGAAATATCATGCAATTTGAGCAGATGCAGTACTGTCGGTACTTTGATAATCTGCTCCATTCAAACAGCTGATTTACACATACATGTTCCGGGGCCGCAGTACACGTCGCGTAATGCAGCCGTATCAATTTCAAAAACCATTGTCTACAGCCATGGTCAAACAGCACGCGCTGTACGTTTGAACACGGTTGCGAGCGGTGTCAAACAACGGCAGTCATGTAACAATTAGTGATGACGTCCTAATATCTAACAATATACCAGTTTATATGATACATATATGCAATTCCGCGATAATGAAATGGATATATATTTACACAGCTCATAATCGTTTTGCACATTAACACTTTAGTATGTGACATTGACCTCGAGATCAGCGGGGATTTGTCACAGCATGATAGTAGAGTCT
>CM055281.1:37364452-37397528 GCA_029237695.1 Conchocele bisecta
CTACGGACGTGAAGCTCCTGGGGGAGGAATCTCCACTCGGGAGCTCTGAGGACGTTCCATGGTGTCTGCTGCGCTACTACGGACGTGAAGCTCCTGGGGGAGGAATCCCCCCACTCGGGAGCTCTGAGGACGTTCCATGGTGTCCGGTTTGGAGGGTTTGCACTGTGTCTGCTTTTGTACATCGTCATGACAACCAATACTTATTGTGGGCGTGGGGTGCCTTGGTTTGCGAACATAGTTTATGCCAATGGCAGTACTACAAATGTGAAGGTAACCAAGGTGAAGGCCAAGGTCACCCGAATGACATGGATAGCTATCACTGCGAGGAAGCAGTTGATAAAGTTTGGTAATGATCTGGATCAAGAGATATGTGAAATTTGAACTATGTCCAAAAGTTACGTACCACAAATTTTAAGGTCACCAAGGTGAAGTCGAATGACACTGGGTGGATAGCTATCAATGTGAGGAAGCAATTGATGAAGTTTGATAATGATCCGACTAACGGATCAAGATATTTAGGATAATTTCCTATGTCCAATATTTACGTCCCACATTGACGACGACGACGACGACGGCATGTTCAAGTACATGTACAAATGGGGGGAAAATCCCAAAATCAGAACTGAATATTTACAATAAAAAAAAATATATATTCAGCCCTGAAATCAGTTTGTTTGTTTGTTTATTGGTGTTTAACGGCCTATCAACAGCTAAGGTCATGTAAGGCCGGGCAAACGGGTTCGATCCCGTTTTATCCTGCTGCATTGGGGGGAAAATTCCAAAATCAGAACTGAATATTTACATCGAGAAACAATATATTCAGCCCTGAAATTAGAATAACCTGACCTGGTGGCAGGTCCATACCACACCAAGGTCACATACAAAATGCCAAAGATGTATGTGAGGGCCAAACCACGTCTCCAGTCGGAATTCCGGAAAGGATGAACCCCGATCGTTAAATTACCTATCGCTTGCACCCACCTTCCACCCACCCCCTGAAATCAGAATAATCCTCATCTGATGTCAGGTCCTCGCCACACCAGAATCACTTGGCCCCTCCCAAAAGCAGTAAGATCAGTAATAATCTTACTACTTTTATAATGGGCAATAATCCAATTCAACTCACAGGTAACAAAAGAGCCAAAGATAAAAACGTACCCGAGGGCTAAACCAGGCAAATCGTGATTCCTATAAGGAGGAACCCCTACCGTTAATTTACGCCTTCACGTTCGCCCAACCAACCACCCACGTAAATGTGATGGGATATATGTATTGCATATATGTGAACATTCTCTTCTTACTGTAGCCTATACGACAAATTGAGTTGCCATCAGTCAATTTCACCTCTTGCAACTCAATGCACAGTATAGTATCACACTAAGAAGAACAGGGTCAGATACACTTTATACATACAAATATTCAATCACATTTACGAAGCTATTGTCTTCGAAACAAAATATGGTGTTCTATGCAGCCACAGGGACTGGTACAATAGCCTTCACAAATGCATGATCACAATCTTATTCTACTCGCAGGTGAGAGTAGATCGACATTTATCAAGTTTATGTTTTTCTCGCTGCCCTTGTTACCCTTGGATGTTTTCAAAATATTGACAACAATTTTGAAGAAATTAATTTTATTTAAGCAATAAAGGTTTTAGTAGAAAGAATATAGAAAGCTTAGAAAAATACACAGTATTAGATGCTTTTATGTTCTCAACACTCTATACATTCATACTATACGCGACACACCATGACAACAAAAGGCTTCTTGAGTTTGCAACCAGTTTAGTCCCACATGTCTATATCCACATTGAGGCACAGACTGGGGAGGTGCATGCCCGCCGGACATAGAAAAAGGTCTGCAAAAATATAAAATATTCCGTTACAGATTTATGAATTTTTGTCGCACCTGCTTTAGCAGAAGGGGTGAGTGAGTGAGTGAATAGGGTTTAACGTCCGCTTTTCTGACATAGAGGTACAAGCCTCAGGGAGTCTACACGCAGACGGGTCAACGGGGTCGAGTCCCGTATCCACCTGTCCGAGGGGGGTAAATCCCAACTTCAGAACTCAATATTTACAATCAAAATATATATTCAGTCCTGAAATTAGAACAACCTGATCTGGTGCCAGGCCCTCGCCACACCAGCATCATTTATCCCATCCCCTAAAAGTAATAGGATTAGCGCTAATCTTACTTTTATATATGGGGCATAGCCTGACTCAACTCTCACATACAAGAAAGCCAAAAATGTACATGAGGGCCAAATCCGGTATAGTGGGTTCCGGAAAGTATGAACCCAATCGTTAAGCCAGTTTAGTCGCCTTTTACGACAAGCAATGGCTACTGCAGCACTATTCTCAGGATCAGTTGATCCCGCCCCGGTGCCTGCACGGGGCTGCAGAAGGGGTAACTATAGTCGCCGTTTTTTCTGTCGTCGTCGTCCGAAATGTTCAAAAGTTTGTACAAGCTTCGTCATCATGGTATAAGTTTAATAATACTTGATGGATTGCTTCAATATTTGACACTTGATACATGTGAGCATTTGGAACACACTCATGCCGCCATTAACATGACCGTGACCTTTTTTGCCTGATTCGGGTCTGCACTGTTCACTATTGTCAATGTAGCAAAGAAAGTGTAACATTATCTGGCTATATCGGTGTGAAAGGTGATCAGGACCTCACAGGTTGCAAATACAATAAACCTGGTTTTGTTGGATCATGACATACAGTAAGGGTTGCCATCTGAGAATATTTACACTGTCCTTGAATTCATAATGGAAACGTCCATTCAACGTATTGCGTTCATATCCCAGTACATTACATTAGCCCCACGTAACGTCGCGCGACGTTGATTCGTTAAACGTTTGTTCGACGTCATTAGATAACATGACATTCAACGTCGTTGTCAATAACATCACGCTATTGAACGGCAACGTCGCTGTTCCATAAATTGCGACAAAACGACGTAAAACAATAAGATTCCTAATTTTTACGCCGTATATGGTTATTTACATCTTTGATACTATCCGAAAACGCAGTGTAAATATAAGTAATAAAACCATGGGCAGTTGCGTGGACTGTATTATGAACAACAGTTGGCCTGTTTAAAGTGTGCAAGGAGTCCTTCGGACTTTAAACAGACCAACTGTTGTTCTTAATACAGTAAATGCAACAGCCTACAGTTTTATTCCTTAAAAATGAAAGGTGTCGTACCACAATTGTGGTTCTTGGTCCTCTAGTGCTCTTGTCTCAGACTGCACTGATTGCAGACATTCTCTCAGCTGGCTGCCCACACAATATTTCCTTAACTCTTTGTATGCTAGCGGCGAAAATATCCGCCAAACGAATTAGGATTACATGTATATGTTTTATTTCTCTGTAAATATGTCTTGAAATTTCATTTCAATTCTAATGAAATTCCAAGACATATTCATGATATTTACGGAGAGAAATACAAGAAAATATGATGAATTCTTGTCCGCTAGTTTTGAACTATTTATAGCCCACAAGTTTCCCAGCATGCAAAGAGTTAATACTTAGTTTTCACTGGAGGTATGGGGCTGATGGTCTTTGTGGTGTAGCCCCTGATCTGCTAGTTCATTCTACTCTCGAGGCAATACATGGCAAACAGTGTATATCCTGATCAGACTGAGCAGATGCGCAAGCTGATCTGTGTTTACACTGGTCACAAAGGCCATTAGCCGAAATAATCCTAGCAGTCAAAATAAGTGAGATAAACATACACACAGACATTGAAATGATCCTACAATATTCACATATTAGACGGTAGAATCTGTCCAAACAAGACACCCTGGGTGTTCCGCAAGGGCCATTTATAGAGGTCCCAGTGTTATTTCAGAGCTCAAAAACATGTGTGCTTTTAAATCACAAATGTATATTTATATTACACAGACCAACGTGGCAGTGAAATCAGTCACCATTAATCACCAGGGTGTCCAATTCATGAAGTTTTTACTGTACATATATGCATACACATGTTGCTGTTACAAGCCATTTACATTCAAATACACGCCGACGCACACATGCATGCACTTTCACATATTAACTGGAATGTGTCTGGAATGTTAACCCTTACAATGCTGACATAAATGACATAAATTGTCATCTGTTGATTGTTTTTTATTTTCCAATTTTCCAATTTTCTCAACAACTAAAAATTGTGTTCATAGAACACGGATGCCCCACACATCGCTTTGATAGTAAACAAGGCAAAATTCCAAGTCCAATAGGGGGAGATAAGCCATGGCTCAGTGTCAAAGCAAAAATAGAATTCACTTTGTGTATCTACACACAATAAATAAGCAACATATCAAGCATCAAGCCCCAAGTTATTACGGTTTAGAAGCTTTACAAGTTACAAGGCAAAATGGTGAAATTCTAAGTCGGAAAGGGGGAGATACCGGTAATCCATAACCCGGGATTGAATAAAAAATCAAAATAAATTTTGCGCATCTACTCATCATAAGGAAGCTAGATACCAAATTTCAGGTCTGTAGCTATTACCGTTTAAAAGTTTTACGAGTTATATATAAGATAAAATTGCCAATATAAGATAAAATTGCCAAATTCTAGCGTCGGACTGCGGATTGGGAGACCCCGGGTTTGATTCCCACCTCGACCTGCTCCGAATAGCCGATTCAGCGTGTCCTTGAGCAAGACAACTTCGTGCTAGCCTAGTCCTATCAGATGGGGACTTAAATTGTCGGTCCCGACATGCAAGGTCATCGAGCATGTATACCGAAAAATTATGTAATTACTATAAATAAAATATGTTTATACCAAGGTCATCGAGCCAGTGCCGTCGTTAAATCAAAACATTTACATTTTTACCAAATTCCAAGTCGAAACAGGGGCGATAATGCATTACCCGGGGGGTCGAATCAAATATCAAAATAAACTTTGCGCATCTACTCATCATAAGGAAGCTACATACCAAGTTTCAGGTCTGTAGCTAGTATGGTTTAAAAGTTTCACAAGTTATATACAAGACAAAATTGCCAAATTATAAGTCAAAAGGGGGAGATAATCCATGACCCGGGGGTCAAATAAAAAATCAAAATAAACTTTGTGCATCTACTCATCATAAGGAAGCTATATACCAAGTTTCAGGTCTGTAGCTAGTACGGTTTAAAGGTTTTATGAGTTACAAGGTTGGCGACGGACGGACAGACGGACAAGGGGGTAACACACTACATTCCATAATAGGGCATAAAAGTACAGTTTGGAAGTATTTTAAAGTGCTGCCAAACTATGTTTTTATTGAGAGAAAACAAAAAATATGAGACAAGAGCAGAAAACAATTTTCGTTTCCCGCATTCTAATGGTTAATTTTCATACAACTCCATATACATATTCAGAAACAGGGCAATAGTCGAAAATCAAAACATATTATTGTAGTGCTCCTGATAGCTAATTTTCTATAAACAAGATGCCCGGATGGGCCTGTATCGCTCACCTGAAATTATTATCCCCATTCTAAAGTAAATCTGACATGGCACAGATTGTCGATCAAGTTCCATCAAAATTTGTCTGCAAGTTCATAAGAAGTAATTTGAATAATTGCTTAGGTTCTCTCAAAATATGTACAGTCCATTCTGGGGGAGGGGATGGGGGGGGGGGATTTTATTTATTGGTATTTAACAGCCTATATACAGCGCTATGGTCGTGTAAGACCGTGCCAACAGTTTCAATCCCATATTTAACCAGCTACAATGGGGGAAATCCCAAAAGAAGAACGCAATATTTACATAAAAAAATGTACGAGCCGCGCCATGCGAAAAACCAGGCTTAATGACAACATTTTCAGGTTTTACTTTTTTTTGCGTTCTGCACTGTACATCTTTTCAAAGCCATATGCTGCAAAAAAATTATATATTATGTATTCAGCCCTGAAATTATAATAACTTGACGTGGTGCCAGGTCCAAACCACACCAAAGTCACTTGGCCCCTTCCCCTAAAAGTAATAGGATTAGGAATAATCATATGAACCTTATAACCAAATTCAACTCTCATATACAAGAATGCCAAAGACGTACCTGAGGGCCAAGCCATGTGTTCGGGAGTCCAATTTGATTTTGATTTGATATACGACACAACAATATTTGAGTTAACTGTGAACGCACAGACCATCAGCGTGTAGATTGGTCAACATTGGCCCAGCGTTTCGTAAAGATGTCGGAAAAGTGTTAACGGACAGACGAACGACGGACAAACAGACAGACGACAGAGGGAGAAAAACGGTAACAGTAGCTCACTTGAGTGAACTAAAAATATGTTTTGGCAACACATCAGAATCATCACTCGCTGATATAGTATAAACATTTATATGTACATGTACTTGTCAAGACATTATCACAAGAAATAAGTTTTTCACAATTGGTCAATGTCAGTCAGCCAGGCCACAGGTTGAAGTAATGGAGCAAGGTCTATAAATACATTAATATACATAAGAATATCCGACAGTAACTGAACTAGAAAATATGTTCATAGAACACGGATGCCCCGCAAATCGCTTTGATAGTAAACGAGGCAAAAGTTGAAAAGGGGGAGATAATCCATAACTCGAGGGTCGAATCAAAAATTAAATAAACTTTGCGCATCTACTTATCATAAGGAAGTTACATACCAAGTTTCAGTATGTAGGTAGTACGGTTTACAAGTTTTACGAGTTACAAGGGACGGACGGACGGGACGGACTGATAAGGGTAACACTAAATGCCCCCTCCACTATCGTGGTGAGGCATAAAAATATATTTATGCCGGTTTTTGATATAGGTCATTTGCAGAAAATAAACAAGTGTGTCGATAACTCATAATAAGGAAGGTGACGTTTTTGTTAAATAGTCACAGTTCGTGGGCAGAAAAACGTGGAACAGACAGTAGTTATCGTGAGGACAAGTTGTGTTGTGCGCCCACTGCCCGCCCATATAAAGTGAATACATAACTTGTAGCGGTTTCACATGGGCGTATAACAACCACATGATTACCCGAGACATGATCCGCTAAGGGCGAACAATCAGTTGTCAATCATATTATGGAAGACGGAGCTCACTTATCACATACTCATTAAAGATGACTAAGTATGTGATAACTAGAGAAGAGAAATGTACATACATGTATAAAGCCAGATTAGCAACTGGGTCTGTTCCGCCCATGGCAGTGCATGTATTATTGTATACATACATGTTGTATGAACAATTCCCCAACCATTTATTGTGAAAATATAATTTGTGGCATTGAATGGACAAATGGAGCTTATGGACAATGCAACCAGTATAGACCGAGACCATTGCAAAGTATACTTTGAGGGAGTAATCATTTATTTTCCCCAAAATGCATTATTTCATATAGAACTAACGACTGCATATATTTGATGATTAAAAGTATGCAGAATTATTATACTGAATTTATTACATTATCACAGCCATTTTGGCTGTGATAATGTAATAAATTCAGTATAATAAAAATTAATAAAGTTATCTTTAAATTGAAAATTACTCCCTCAAAGTATACTTTGCTAGATAAGCATACTTTGCAATCTTGGTGAAATAGGCTACTGGTCAGTCCGATCAGGGTCTGTGCCCATCGCCATTCAATCAGGGAACATGCGTGACTTTTGAACCATGTCAGGCTTTCCAAACTTTGTATAGTTTACATTCTTGCTGCCAAATACTGCAAAAGGTTTTAGGAAAACTTTTTAAGTGATGGCATATGTCTCCAAAAACCTGGCTGGGCCCAAGACAAAGTGACAGTTAGCATAAATCACAGTCATTATCACAATGAAAGCCCACTGCATGTTTCATGTTGTAAATCTTCAACAAAAAATATGAAAAAAATGTTTTTGGTTGTTTTTGAATTGCTATTATTACACATTTGTGTCATGTTCTGTTCTCTTCATTGTGTATTATATTTCATATTTTCATAATTACGAACAACTGCAGTGTGTTGTTATTCATGAACGACCTTGTTCCAGAATAAGTGTACTAGAGTAAAGAAAGGGAATTTGACACTAATTTAAAGCAGTATAGTATTCCAAACTGTTAAATTCAACACATACTTTTATAATAATGTACAAACTATCAAGCTTAAAAATACAATAAAACAAATAAATATGTGGTTGGTGTTTACGTATTATTTGCATCACAAATGCTGGTTTGGCACGATGTATGCCAGTTGCATATTAAAGGCCCTGGGTCTCAGATGCTGATGTGGATGAAATATGAGCAACAGTTGGTAAAAGAGCATGTAAATGTAGATTTGTATATGTATTGTACTTGTTTCTGAACATATAGGACCCTATGGGAGACGTGAAAAATATAAAAAACAAGAAATGCGTCTGTCGAACGCGTATGCCACCTGCAGCATATTTGAGAAACTGTGACAAAGTGGTTAACCGAAAAGTGTGACAAACGGACAGACAGACAGACAGACAGACGGACGGACGGACGGACGGACGGTCCAAACACTATATGTCACCCGTTTCTTCGAAACCCGGTGGCATAAAAATAGTGTTGCAAAGGTTAGTGTACATGTAGTTTTACTAAATACAGCATTCACATTTCCCGCCGATGTGCTCTACATTTCTAGTCACGTGGCAATCCTTGCTTTGACTGGACAATATGTCACCTACTATGATTAGTGAGTTCTCACATTGTTAAATTCAGTTATGCCTGATTATTATGCATGTATGTCATGTGTTACAGTGTTTATGGTGATTAAGTGTGCAATGTTGAAATAATTTTGTCATAAAGCTTTTGAAAATAGTTTCAAGAGGCTTTGTCGTTGTGTCGTATATTCAGTACCAGATGGCCGCGGCCCGTATCTCAAGCCCGCCGAGGCATAGCACATCCCATTGTCGCACATGCTGTATGTCTCTGTTCCCAGCAGCGGACCAGTATGTTTTATATAACAATCGGCGTCAGTGGTTGATCATGCCGCCCTCGACCCACCAGATGTCGTTGTCGGTGGTGGGGTGGACATACACGGTGAGAGCGCGGCTGCCCAGCTCGGACTGCAGATCGACGACAGAACCGTCCTCGTGCTTCAGCTGGAAACGCTCACACCCGAATGTCTTGTTGATCTACAGGTGGACAGTACAACAAATATGTAGCCCGTGTACACAAAGTCAGCAGCTCTACTGACAGACAACATGGATTACAGGTATATATATATACACAGGGTCACCATCTCTACTGACAGACAACATGGATTACAGGTATATATACACCTGGTCATCTTACGACAGGACAACATGGATTACAGGTATATACACCTGGCTCTACTGACAGACAACATGGATTACAGGTATATATATATACACAGGGTCACCATCTCTACTGACAGACAACATGGATTACAGGTATATATACACCTGGTCACCATCTCTACTGACAGACAACATGGATTACAGGTATATATACACCTGGTCACCATCTCTAGACACAACATGGATTACAGGATATATACACCTGGTCACCATCTCTACTGACAGACAACTGGATTACAGGTATATACACATGGTCACCATCTTACAGATACACATGATTACAGGTATATATCAACGGTCCATCTACTGGACATTACATGGATTACAGGTATATACAAAGGGTCTACTGACAGACAACATGGATTACAGGTACATTGTACCAAGTACGGGTCTACTAGGACAACATTGGATTACGGTCTCTACTGACAGACAACATGATTACAGGTATATATACACAGTACTCTACTGACAGACAACATGGATTACAGGTATATATACACAGGGTCTACTGACAGACAACATAGATTACAGGTATCACTGTGCTAAATATAGTACACATCGGCCAGGGGGTATGCTTTTGTAGTCCGGTATAAAAAAATAGTGCAGACGTTTTGAGGCCACAGACCCAGTTTGCTTGTAAATCCTGATCCATTACAGCCCAATTTTACTTGAGAAACATGTTGGGGTGTTTTTAACACCAGTTTCCAGCATATTTCTAGCATTTAAAAGAAATTACTGAGCCTGCTTGTCACGTGATGTGAACACTACGTCACATGACACTTTGATGATAAACAATATGGCGGACAGGACAATGTTGAAATTTTCTTTCTTAGGAGTAAGTGAACATATTGTTTAATTATTGAAATCCGGTGCAGACAGGTTGCAGGTTATGAACAGGTAGGTTCCACAGCATCCATACGAATAGTGAAAGTGTGAGAGAATGGGCATATTTGGAGGAATCGGTTAAGTTGTATAGTAAAACTAATTGGTGGTTGCTAGCCTATAAGCATTCTGGGTCATCAGTGGATGTCGTCTGCTTTCTTTGAAAACAATTCTAAACGGTTTTACTCATGGCTACAGCAAGTTTTATTAAGAGAACAAAGGACAGAATTGCTGGAAAATCAGTTTTATTTAATGAAATGGTTGCATCAAGTGGGTCGGGATAACCACAGGTGTACGCGTCAAATATGGAAAGATTAAAGTTAAATTTCCAAATGATGCAAGAACAAAATACTATTATACACATAGAGTCGCATTCATGTTACACCATAATGTGTTTGAAATACCCAGGCACCTTGTAATATCACATTTATGTGGTTGTTCCCTGTGTGTTAACCCGGCCCACCTGAGTGCTGAGTCAACAATTATAAATAATTCTCGAAAGAATTGCCATAGCGAAAAGCGCTGTCTGAGCCATGCACTCGACGGAGTCACATATCCACCCTGTATCTGCTAATAGTTCCTGTTTTATAAATTACGGTAAATTAACGTATACCTATCTACATTATGTACATGTCTACATACTAATTACACAGATTTGAGATGCATCAGGGAGCCAGATGAGCCTGTTACTGACTAGTTCAGCCATATTAAAGTGGCGCGTCGCTTTAATTGGCACTGTGTATTTGATTACTAACCGGTATCAAGTGTATAGCTCCCCAACAGGTAGCAACGTTTTTTTCTAAACATTATTTATTGACTCGGTTGATACTTGCAAACATTATGACCAAATTTGGCTGCGCGATCAGGGTCTACGCCAGTACTTCTTGGCTACATTTTTCCAGAAAAAAATTCAAAATTTTAAATTTAGCAGAAATTATACTGTGAACATTGCTTGCCACAGTAACCTTTGAAACACATGACTATTGTGCAAATTATTCCTGGCATTATGCTCTTTATTTGTTCTAAGTTACCATTATGTTTGGCATGTGCTTGCCTCAACTCTGCAATGCACCTGGATCTTACAGAGAGAGCAAATCGGTTTCTCAAGTTTGTTTTCTTGACCCACGAAACATGTTCGAGCTAAATGGCGCCTTGTTTATTTCTCGTTTCAGGGAGTTACTCAGATGGCGGATATCTTTTAGATGCGTTACCGTTACCCCTGGTTGAGCGGCATCTACACCTTTGTGTGATTTACTATCACCGTCCCCCGTGTAATGATCTAACATGTAAGTCACTATTTATCTGCTTCGTAACTATTTCATTCCATTTCGCTTCATTACCTATCGACTCATTTTCGGGGAGGTTGGCAGTGCAGTGACCATGATGGTTTTGGCAGCTGATATCTCCACCCTGATTTCTTAGCTTACTACCTATTATGCACAGCTTACTGCCAACAAATGCCCCAATGATTAATTTATCTTTGGTATTATTCTCGCACATTGTGGTTGTCACGATTGTACCCGCTTGAAATGGTGTACTGTCGCTATTGAATATTGGGTTATTGTAGCAAGAGCCACCTTCAACTCGAACCGTCTTGCTACGTTTATTGCCACAGAGTTCATTCTCTCTGGCCACACAGTTTGTCTGATTTCATGCATACTTTTAGTGTTTAAGCCAACCATTAGACTCTGCTATCCTATTTGACTGCTGTTTTTGCATAGAGTTATACGTCGGCGGGGAATTATGTTTGTGTTTACCAACAGCCGACAAGCATCATAATTACTGATTGGTGTGCTCATAAGGCCCAGCTGCAAACCCACATTAGCTTTCCCTGATTTCCTACCCTTTCGACTTGACGGAACCTCTTCATATAGTTTATATATTTACTTTTATATCTACATCGGGTGCATTTTAGCCGCTCAGCCCAACAAATGCCCCATTTTCTTGATGCGGCCGCATCAAATACCATTTCGCCACTACAGTGCGTATTAAAGGCGCGATGACTGTTTATTTCAGTATTAAACATCTTCTGGACCTCATACGGTCGATATAATTTGTTTATCAACAGATCGGGGTGTACGGATGCATTTTGCGGTACGGCGCATTCGTCAATGAGTTTCGGACGCCTCGACAGAGAGCGCAGAACAGTTACATCATTGTCCGTACCATCAACATCTTTACAGGTAAACGTTTTATTTTCATTTACATTAACCCGGGATTCTAATGAGTCTTTGGTTAGCCTGATGTACCATTTGGTGAGTGAGAAGAAAGTTTTTTACCTTTATTTTCATTTACCCGCCCCGTTTGAAATCCGCATTTTTTACCCCGCCTCCTATGCTTATTGGCCGGCATGTTTTCATTAGGTTAACCAAGTTCACTCTGAGCAGTGCATATCGGTAGAGAAATATATATGGGATAGCATTGCTCATTTAACAGGCAGTGTCTATACCCTAAGGAAACAAGTGTCAACACGGGCACACGTGATTCAATTTCCTGTGACATTTTAACACTTCTATGTCTGAATTCGCTGGCAGCACTCATACACTGGGCTGGTTTCAATTTAATTCGACACGTATCATTCTGGCATGTCACTAAGTTATGCGGACAAATGTTTCTATGCAAATTACAACATGTAGATTGACTAAATACTTCGAAAGTCACTTTTTCGCCTGTTTTTATGATAAAAAAATGACAAAAATACTCCGAAATCACCCGACTTTCGATATTTTAATTTCGTTTTAACCCCATAATTGTGGGAACAGCCAATATTTTTGACAAGCACCATCTATTTTATAATAATTTTTTACAAGTGCATCAACAATATAGACTTTTCCTAAGAAATATATGAGAAAATAATACTCTGGAAAATTCTGGTGAAATTGAAGTTTCCGCAGCTGGAGAGCCATAATTATATGACCATTCTTAAATTGCCACTGTTGAAAAGATAGTCTTCTAAATAATGTCAAATTACATTTGCTGTCACGAAATAGGTCAGACAAGACAATGGTAGGCAGTTTATTGAGATATTATAGCAAAAAAATGCGCTTATAGGTATCACTGTGCTAAATATAGTACACATCGGCCAGGGGGTATGCTTTTGTAGTCTGGTATAAAAAAATAGTGCAGACGTTTTGAGGCCACAGACCCAGTTTGCTTGTAAATCCTGATCCATTACAGCCCAATTTTACTTGAGAAACATGTTGGGGTGTTTTTAACACCAGTTTCCAGCATATTTCTAGCATTTAAAAGAAATTACTGAGCCTGCTTGTCACGTGATGTGAACACTACGTCACATGACACTTTGATGATAAACAATATGGCGGACAGGACAATGTTGAAATTTTCTTTCTTAGGAGTAAGTGAACATATTGTTTAATTATTGAAAATCCGGTGCAGACAGGTTGCAGGTTATGAACAGGTAGGTTCCACAGCATCCATACGAATAGTGAAAGTGTGAGAGAATGGGCATATTTGGAGGAATCGGTTAAGTTGTATAGTAAAACTAATTGGTGGTTGCTAGCCTTACAGGTATATATACACAGGGTCACCGTCTCTACTGACAGACAACATGGATTACAGGTATATATACACAGGGTCACCATCTCTACTGACAGACAACATGGATTACAGGTATATATACACAGGGTCACCATCTCTACTGACAGACAACATGGATTACAGGTATATATACACAGGGTCACCATCTCACTGACAGACACATGGATTACAGGTATATATATACACCTGGTCACCATCTCTACTGACAGACAACATGGATTACAGGTATATATACACCTGGTCACCATCTCTACTGACAGACAACATGGATTACAGGTATATATACACCTGGTCACCATCTCTACTGACAGACAACATGGATTAGGTATATATACACCTGGTCACCATCTCTACTGACAGACAACATGGATTACAGGTATATATACACCTGGTCACCATCTCTACTGACAGACAACATGGATTACAGGTATATATACACCTGGTCACCATCTCTACTGACAGACAACATGGATTACAGGTATATATACACAGGGTCACCATCTCTACTGACAGACAACATGGATTACAGGTATATATACACCTGGTCACCATCTCTACTGACAGACAAACATGGATTACAGGTATATACACCTGGTCACCATCTCTACTGACAGACAACATGGATTACAGGTATATATACACCTGGTCACCATCTCTACTGACAGACAACATGGATTACAGGTATATATACACAGGGTCACCATCTCTACTGACAGACAACATGGATTACAGGTATATATACACCTGGTCACCATCTCTACTGACAGACAACATGGATTACAGGTATATATACACAGGGTCACCATCTCTACTGACAGACAACATGGATTACAGGTATATATACACAGGGTCACCATCTCTACTGACAGACAACATGGATTACAGGTATATATACACCTGGTCACCATCTCTACTGACAGACAACATTGATTACAGGTATATATACACAGGGATTACAGGTATATATACACAGGGTCACCGTCTCTACTGACAGACAACATTGATTACAGGTATATATACACAGGGTCACCGTCTCTACTGACAGACAACATGGATTACAGGTATATAGTTTGGTGAAGATCCGACTAACGTATCAGGAGATATGGACCAAATTTCGACCAATATTTAGAGAAAAGTAGGTCAACGTCATCAAATGATCCAGGGTCGTTAGCTATCAATGTGACGAAGCTACTGATAATGTTTGGCGACCGTCCAACAAACTTCTGAGGAGATATGTGAAATTTGAGATTTATATCTACAGGTTGACGGACATGACCTATATTTCGAACATTCAAGGCGATCGCCGAGGAGCGTCTCACTCAATAAACAAGGCGATCACCATGAAGGTTAAGGTCACACAAATGAAACTGGGTGGATAACCATCAAAGTGAGGAAGCTATTGGTGATGTTTAGTAATGATCCGACTAACGGATCAGGAGATATTCAACATTTGGACGTACATTCACAATTATTAACACAAACATCAAAGTCATCAAGGTGATGGTCAAGGTCACCGGAATAACCCTGGATGGATAGCTATCAACATGAGGAAGCTATTTATAAAGTTTGGTAATGATGACAAATGGATCAGGAGATATTAACAACATTTGGACGTATGTAAAAAATTGTTAACACCAAGATGAAGATCACCATGGTCAAGGTCAGCCAAATTACACTGGTAGATATCATATTTCCATGTACATGTATTTGGATGTAGAAGGTCAAGGTCACCATGGTCAGGGTCAGCCGAATGGCACTGGGTGGATAGCCATCAGTGTGAGGAAGCTATTGATGAAGTTTGGTAAGGATCAGGAGATATTCAACATTTGGACGTATGTACAAAATTATTGACACAAAGGTTAAGGTCACCAAGGTGAAGGTCAATGTCACCCAAATGGCAGTGGGTGGATAGCCATCAATGTGAGAAAGCTATTGCTGAAATTTGATTCGACTAACGGATGAATAAATATGCGAAATTTGGACTATGTCTAAAATTTACGTCCCACAAAGGTTAAGGTCACCAAGATAAAGGCCAAGGTCACCCAAATGACATTGGATGGATAAGCTATCAATGTAGGGAAGCTATTGATGAAGTTTTGTAATGATCCAACTAATGGATCAAGATGAACATTTACATCCCAAATTGCTGACGACGACGCCGCAGTCGCATCGCCACGGCCGACGGAATTGTGACCGCTATGTCTCACTTTCCACTACCGTGGGTGAGACAAAAAGTAGGTCATGGTCATTTGAATGACACAGCATGGTTATGTATCAATGTAAGGGAGCAACTAATGTATCGGGAGGTTTCAACATTAATCAGAAATTATTGACACAAAGGTTAAGGTCACCAAGGTGATGGTCACGGATAGCTATCAATGTGAGGAAGTCAACATAAGGTCAGCCGACGGCCCACACATAAAACATCTGTCTTTCTCACCTCGGGGGATCTGCACAATTCACACTCTATTACATTGAGCCAGCTGCGAGTCTTGTCCTTGCCAGAGAACTTCATAGAGATTTCCACGTCGTTCAGCCGACTCCTGAATACAACCTTGAAACTTGAGCCTGAAGAAAACATGCAGAATGCAGTGGATTTTTTTTATGCCTGTCATATACAGAGAATACAGTGCAGCTGCTCTAAACTAGACAGCCTGGGATGTTTGGTGAGATTAAGCTGTAATCCAGACATACAAGTCATGTTTGTGTGCTTTGCAATCATGAACAGGCCTGACCAGTAGCCTATTTCACCAAGATTGCAAAGTATACTTTGAGGGAGTAATCATTTATTTTTCCTGAAATGCATTATTTCATATAGAACTAACATCTGCATATATTTGATGATTAAAAGTATGCAGAATTATTATACTGAATTAATTACATTATCAAAGCCAAATTGGCTGTGATAATGTAATAAATTCAGTATAATAAGAATTAATACATTTATGTTAAAATTGAAAATTTCTCCCTCAAAGTATACTTTGCTAGAAAAGTATACTTTGCAATGTTAGTGAAATAGGCTACAGAAACAACACCTTGAAACTCGATTCAGAAAAGATAAATGTTGCTGATGGGGCTTATGGCATTTTAGTTGCAGGCACGTAACTCTGCCAAACCTTCCATCTTGTCAGTAGCAGAGTTACGGCGCCATCGATAGCATTCCTAGTCGAGGCACTTGGGGGTTCTGTGTACAAAAAGTGACGGGATTGCTCTTCAGATTATTAATCTGCAACTGCAACTCTGAATGAGAATCGCGAGGGTGGACATGCCTAATAGGTAGCCGAGGGCTGTGGCCGCCATTTTCCAATATAGAGAGCTAGATTGGGCTTAAAAATAATTCCATGTTTATTTTGTATTTAGATAGTCTAAGCATTAAAAACAAGAGGGCCATGATGGCCCTAATTCGCTCACCTGACTCCATGAACACCAGAGAATGTGACATCGAGTTCATATGTGTTTTAAACAAATTGTGATATTTTTAGATGGCGGTCATCTTGGATTAAGCGATGACTCTCACTTTACCAAATCTGAAAATGCTTCACCCAAGGATCTTAACTTACTATGAAGTTTGGCCAGCATCGGCCATGAGGTTCCTGAGAAAAAGACATTCAAAATCTTGAATAAATGGACCTTTTGGCGGCCATCATGGATGACATAATCATCCGATTCCGACAAATATTGCACCAGAGCAATCGTCTCATCGATACCTTCAATTTGATATATGACATGAGCATATTCAGTCAAAAATAAAATTTGACCACGATTTGACCCCACAGGCCATGCCCATTTTTGACCCCGGGTCACCATTTTAACCCCTTTGAAAGAGCATTCTACATCGATCATTCCTACCAAGTTTCGTCGAAATCCGGCTGGCGGTTCAAGAGAAGAAGATTTTTTAAGAATTTGTGCTATTTTTAGACGGCGGCCATCTTGGATTAGCGACGACCTCGATCGTTTTAACAAGTCTGAAAAGGCTTCACCCATGGATCATGACTGAGAAGTTTGGCCACCATGGGCCAAGCAGTTTGTGTGAAGAAGAATTTTGAAATCTCTAATAAAAGAAAGACCTTTTGACCTTTTTGGCGGCCATCTTGGATGACATGACCATCCAATTTCAACGAAAAATGCACCAGAGCGATCGCCTCTTTGATACCTTCGATTTGATATAGACATGACCATATTCGGTCAAAAATAAAATTTGACCCCACGGGACAAGCCCATTTTTGACCCCGGGGTCACCATTTTAACAACTTTGAAAGAGCATTCATTGTACATCAATCATTCCTACCAAGTTTCGTTGAAATCCGGCTAGCGGTTCATGAGAAGAAGATTTTTTAAGAATTCATGCTATTTTTAGACGGCGGCCATCTGGGATTAGCGACGACCTCCATTTTAACAAATCTAAAAAGGCTTCACCCATGGACCATAACTTTTAAGAATTTTGAAATCTCTAATAAAAGAAGACACTTTTTGACCTTTCGGCGGCCATCTTGGATGACATAACCATCCGATTTCGACGAAAAATGCACCAGAGTGATCGCCTCGTTGATACCTTTGATTTGATATATGACATGACCATATTCGTTCAAAAATAAAATTTGACCCCAATTTGACCCCACGGGCCACGCTTATTTTTGACCCCGGGGTCACCATTTTAACAACTTTGAAAGAGCATTGTACATCGATCATTCCTACCAAGTTTTGTCGAAATCCGGTTGGCGGTTCTTGAGAAGATTTTTGAAGAATTTGTGCTATTTTTAGACGGTGGCCATCTTGGATTACGTAATGACGTCATTTTAACAATTTTGTAATCCCCCTACCTAAGGACCATGACCATGAAGTTTCGTGACCATAGGCCCAATGGTTACCGAGGAGAAGACGTTTGAAAATGTTCACGGACGACAACGACGGACGACGGACACATTGCGGTAACAATAGCTCACATGAGCTTCGCTCAGGTGAGCTAAAAAAAAAGGTTTAATTTTCGAAATATGCAATAAAATCTTGGGGGTGGTGGGTGGGGGGGTTGCTATTGAGTCTGGAACAGAACACATTTTGTATCAAACGTACACGTCGATTACAAAAAAACAAATGGTGCCGTAAATATGCAGGAAAACACGTTGGATAGGATCTCCGTTTCCAAAAAAATATGGGGGGGGGGGGGGCCGGGGGGGGGGGGTGGGGGGGGGGGGGGGGGGGGTGGGGGGGGGGGAGGAGGTAGACCCCCCCCCTAGCACTCTCCCTCAACTTCGCTAGGTCGACGAGTGAGCCATGCTCACCCAATGTTCTACCATTTGATATGTGTGCGTATCAGAAATTTGTCCCTGGCTACGCCCCTGACAAGGTTAGTTAGTGAAAAATGAAAGGTGTTACTAACATACACTATATACCCTCATAAAGTTCAAATTTATAAATATGGAAAATGTCACTTTATACACATTCCCCTCCTACTACGCCTGCAAGAACATTATTATAATATGCCATATAATAGTCACACTTTATATTACCAAACGGGAGACACATTTTAAACAATTTCAGAAATGTTAACGAGACACTGATGTATTAATGAGTTTCAAACATGATGACGTCAAAACATGATTGACTCAAAACTTGCTGTCGCGCCATTATGGATGTCATTTGGAACATTCCCATTGTATCCATTTGACATAATGTTGGCACAAAAAACAAATACATAATTAGGGTGATGCGACCAGCCAATCAAATTCGCTCCAGGTGTTATTACATGTGTGTCATATCACATTTATGAAATGGGTTACAGCACAATTTTGTTCATGTGATAAACAAGGTTTTCCTTTTTCGTGACACACTTTAATACACAGGTGACGGGAAAAAAATCACATGACGGTGTATCTATAAGTAACAACAGACTATCAGATTAGTTGTTCCCATCACCTGTGCTTTAATATACATACCATCAGTGTCAGTGTTGGTCAAATAAGGTGCAAGACTCTCAGCAGGATCCACTTCACCAGAACTCAGATGGAATTCAGTATGTGGGTAGGAGTCCTATAAAATAGCAAATAGGTTTTGTGGGTTGAACTATCTACATTAACATACTTGTACACGTCATACAGTGTTTAAGGTGAACGAGATGACAGTGCAAATGTGGAGCCTGAATGTGGCTCATTTGCTGGTCAAAGGTATACTTCATGTACTCAAAATATTTCATGCAAATATTGAAAACCGTGAATACAAACTTGATCTTGACCCTGGGCATACAATCTGCATGTCATGAGCATTAAAGGTGATATAAAAGGTTATTTTATATATAAAATAAAACAAAATTCACAATGATCCGAGCATTAAAAGCCATTATCTTGTGTTTTTTTTATGCCTGGACATCATTGGGAGAAACCATTAGTGCATGACTAACCTCCCCCTATTTATTTACATCGGTTATTGCCCTTTGTCACGTGATGCTATGACATAGGCATAGTGTGTGTAACACTGTATATTACATTCCCGGATTTACATTTTATGACCTCGTTACAAAATATAAATATTGAAATGCAATAGCGTGCGATAAAGTGGACAATATTCCAGTATACAGTATTTGTTGTAGGATCTGGTCTGTATACATACGGGCAAAGTGGCTATGTCTGTTTCATAAAAGGCTGTACTTACTCAGATATATTATAATAATTTCCAAATTATAAACCGTGCCACAACAGAAAAATAAACATTACGGTAACCCATTACGGTAAACAGCCCATACTAATAAATTGTTGCGGTACAATGTGAACTTACGGCAGCCATCTTAGAATTTGGTTTGTTTGTTTGTTTTGTTTATTGGTGTTTGACAGCCTATCAATAGCTAAGGTCTTTAAGGCCGGGCCAACAGATTTGAGCCCATATTTAACCTGCTGCATTGGGGGGAAAAATCCCAAGATCAGAACGGAATATTTACATTGAAGAAAAAAATATATTCAGCCCTGGAATTAGAATAAACCCGACCTGATGCCAGGTCCATTACCACACAAAAGTCACTTGGCCCATTGCCCTTAAAGTAATAGGATTATGAATAATCGTAATACTCACATAAGGGGTATAACCAGATTCAACTGTCACATACAAAAATGCCAAAGGCGTATGCGATGGCCAAACCAGGTCTCCAGTTGGGATTCCGGTAAGGATGAAACCCGATTGTTAAATTACCAATCGCATGCTCCCACCTGCCACCCACTTTAGAATATGGTAAACTAGGCATTTATATAAGTATGTGTTACATTTGTTTTACTGTGTCAATGTAATGATCGTATGGAAGTATGTTTTGAAATGTTAAATGATGTAATATAAGTGATACGATGGCAAATAAATGGAGATTGTGATTGTTGGCGGCCATTTTGGATTTATATACATAATTTCTCAAGTAATAAATATTTAGTGAAATAGTATAAGCTTGTATTTCACTTATAAAAAAGAATAAAATATGGATAAACCAAGAACTGGTCATACAAAATAGTTGTATATATGTTTTAGTGTGGTGGGGTAAGGTAGTGGTGTATTGGCGGCCATCTTGGATTTTGGCTGCCATTTTGAATGAAAATGTTCTAGTTCGATTATATGTAAATCACAGATACCAGTTTCAATGTTATTCATATGTTTTACAGCATGTACATGCGATTCTGCGGCAGTTTTATGTGAACGTCTGCAAAACAGCCATTTTACGAGCAGAAAATGTTGCCATTAGGGGGTCTATTATATAGAGGTATAAAAACGAAGACTTATAAATTGCTATCATATGCAAATGATATGCTGTGATATATACCTTTCAAGAAAATATAATGGCAATTTGCCCAGCCCCCACAAACCCCCACCCCCCCCCAAAAGTGGTAATGGTGACGTGACCCCTCCTGGCTCACTCACTAATATGGCATACCGTATTTACCCTATGTATTGGGACAGTAAAACATAAATAAAATTCTACATGTCCCAATACATAATATAAAATAAATTAATTTTTTTTGTTGGTGTCCCAATTATTAATATTGAAAGTTTGTATCCTCGAAATATGTGAAATTGCTATATCGGTACAATAACAGGTTGAATTTAATTATTTTCCGTTTCTAAGCATGTCGCCCATTTTTATGATCAGAAAATACCCGAACTATATGTTACGGAAATTGCCGAGTGCGCAAATGAAACAATTTAATTTCCAAATTACAAAAGTATTATCTCGACCAAACTGGAATGTAGAGTGATTTGATGATTGCAATAAAAAATATCCATATACATCAACGATTAGATGGTGAATTAGTGTTGAAAATGCGTAAAAATAAGTTGTAATCGCCAAAATTGTCCTAAATATCACGATCCCGGAAGTGAACCGGAAGTCGAGTTCGATGGGACAAAATCTGGCACCCTGACCACTTCGTACCAAACGCATTTATTAGTCACATCAGGGTTCAAGCTAAGCCTAAAATTTAAGTGACTTCTCCCTCCTGGCAAAATAGGGAGAAGTTAGGCAAAATTAGGGAGAAGTGATAAAAATCATAATTTCACTGAACATTTCTCTTACGGTTATCGCGTAACTGTAAACTTTATGTTTTCAAAGCATCAAACTGTCACGGACATCCAAGAGACAATGAGGTTGCCACATTTGACTATATTTAGATTTCTTACTATTAAAATCGGGCATCAATTATCACACTACACGACTTTCAAACAAGGAATTATATTGTTTTCATTGAAGAAACCGCCAATTAATTAATACGGCCCTCGATGTTAAGGCCGATTCATTAAGCGCGATTAATTTAGCATGTAACAGCTCGACACCCTGTGGTATACACCTGTGGTGTACACAGCACAGGTCACATGTCTCCAGTTATCACGTGATCAGCGTAAATTTAACAGGTCGTCCAATAGAAAAATCGATACCGCAACCTTCACATCACGTGTTACAGCATGGGCCCAGCTGCGCGATTAGCTTTACATACAACGGAGAACCAGCCATGTGCGTGTGCAGTTTACACAAGATTTGTGTAGTTACACAAGATTTGTGTAAACAAACTATGATACTGCCCCAAATACAAAGTTTACGAACCCATTTCATTGCATATTTCTGCGAATGTAAAACTATCATCTGTATACAGAACGATCCAAGATATTTATGAGATTATGACGGGATATTGAGGGTAAAACCAGACTGGTCACAGAAGAGCGTTTTTCCCGATTTTCTCGCGTCTTAATTGACACATCTCGATAACTGATCACTGACCGACACGGTACACGGCCAAGCAGCCGGGTGGCATCAATTAAGTGGGATTTATACCAGCATGGAATTAGCGAGATTATGATCGTGTATGGGAAATCCGGATTACCGGACACAAATTTGGTTCTAGCTGGGTTTTTGAGAATATATTTTCCGAGATTTTTTTAGGGCGAAGTGGACTTCGCTTTTCTGGAGTCCGAGAGTTATCGCCCACTTCGCCCACAAACCTGAACCCTGCACGGTGACATATTTCTTAAGTCTCAATTTCCCGTAAGACTTCACCGATATAATAGCATGGAGAGCATGCCGTGACCGGATACATGTCCGTACTTTAAACTTACCTCATGAATATTGATGAGAGGGCGGGGCGATGTATCAGGAGTATTTCCGTGTGAATCAAAATAATTTTCGCAAATAAATCACATTCCGGCATTGACAGGCGGCATTGTCGATGTATACGGTTTATTGGTAATCTATTTAATCAACAGAGCTCAGATTTACCGTCAGCACTGTGTTATATTAGTTAATCAGCAACGGCCTCTGTCGGCATGACCAGTAGCCGGTGAAAAAAAATTAAAAAAATTGGAGTGGCGATTTTTTTATTTTCCCAGCTATCCCCGACTGTCCCCGATGTGTATTTGTATTTAGAGATGTCCCAATACTTAAGGTGCAGAAATTATTGATTTTTTTTTAAAATTGTGATGTGTCCCAAAACTTGTTTCCTAAAAAATAATTATTTCTCTCCCCAAAACGGGTGTGTCCCAATATAAAGGGTGTCCCAATACATAGGGTAAAATACGGTACACACGAATGGTGTAAACTACTGCTGCCAAGTGGTGTAATTCATTTTTTGATCTCTGTAAAGTACCAGCTGAAATGTAAGTACATGTATTATTATTATAATTATTATTATTATTAATTACATGTATTATTAATATATATGTGCGAAGAAAGTGATGAAACTGATTAGTAGAACTAATTTACTTGCAGATTTATATTGTATTTATGAACCCAACCTGAATTGAACCCAACTACCTATGACGAAATCGCATGAAAACTTAATAAAACAATTTTTTTTTAAAAGTATGTAATACTTTAAAATAACTAACGTTACGAACGATATTTTTTTTGCAATTGATGGCTGCTAAACTTCATTTTAATTACACTGATTCATTGGTGACCAGAATGGAAACATATTTAATTTCCATATGTGGTAGTGTATATTCGTCTAACAAGAATTCCACCATGGAAGCGGTGTGTCGCGCCTGCCGAGGCATTTAACCGTAACATGATCATGGGCATGTGCTAAAGTAAGCATCACCGTCAGAGAAGTGCATGTTTAAAATACAAACAAGGTCAAGGTTGAAGAAACCTTTTGACAAAAAAAAAAGTGTTTCCACAACCATGTGAAGGTCAAAATGGTCAAGGTCATGTTAATGGCGGCATGAGTGTGTTCCAAATTATATGTCCTCAAGTCTTCACACATTGTCATCTGTAACGGAAAACACTATTGGCGGGTTGTCGATAGTATGTCGAATATGAAAAGTAGTTTGACGGACTATAGAAGCACATAGTCAGATTTCCACACTACTGCATACTTCACTGGTTGCGTTAAATGCACGATGGTTTATTGCAATTATAGTAACATAATAGCCAACTGTCGCAGGGATTAGACAGCCACAGATTCCACAGGTGGCGATAATACATGTCCAAAATTCTGCAAATATTTTATATCGCATATGAAAATGCTCCATTCAAATGGAATGAGAGGGAAAGTTAATTCCAAGAGGAGGGAATTACACCGTCATTTTTTATTATCCCATCGCATAGCGAAAACAGGGATGCAAAAATCGTCTGTCTGTCCGTTTTCCATTCTGCTATAACTTCTTTACGCTATGACCGATTGGCTTGAAACTGCATATGCATGTTTGTCATCATCCGTATTTCATTTCATTAGACCCTTAGAGGAATGCATGCGAGAGAATATGAAACATTTTTGATGAAGGAAATAGAAGTTATAACATATTTCTCAGATATTAAGTTTTGTGAAGAGACTAAGTATGTGACCTTGATCTTGGGGTCAGCGGGGATCGGACGGTCGTGGATTTGTCACAGCATAATAGTAGAGCCTTAGAGGAATGCATGCATGAAATATTAAGAATTTTCGATGAAGGAAATAGAAGTTGTGACCTTGACCTTGGGATCAAACTGGGTTAGACGATCGTGAATTTGTCACAGTAGGGTATAATAACAAACTAAGAAACAGTAGGAAATCCTCAACAAGGCTAGGAAATCCTTCACCTTTCCTATCATTGCCTGATAAACTTGATATCAAAAGTCACTGGGCTGGTATTCTAGCATTTATTTGATCTCCTTACATACAAAATCCCAGGCATGTGCATATTGATCATGCTTATCGGGCTTAGCTAGGAAACAGTAGGAATTTGAACATGTTTCCTAGCTTTGTGTGATCAACTTGACATGAAACAGCTCTAGCCTGGTATTCTCAATACTAGTCTGGGGGCAATTGCTCAGATTCCGGCACCTCATGTTAATTTTTCTTTGTTAGTGGTTTTGTATTCGTCTGGGATCCCACTTTTCGAAAAATGCAGGTGCCATTTTTTTTTCGGACACTTTCACGGTCATTCTAAATCAAGGTCAAAATCCTGGTATTTATGCCCTAAAACAAAGGAATTGGTCAATTTGAAGTTTCAATATCTTCGCTGGTATGCAACATAATAATAAAAATCAACTTCAATCAAGGAATGTAACACAAACTATCAAGGCCAAGGTTACAACACTATATTTTTAAGGTCACCGAAGGAAAACGGCAACGTTTTCTTTGTAGTGCTGCTATAACAGATGGTGTACATATATTGTTAAGTTATTACCATAGAAAATATATCCTGAAATCTGTAAGATAATTTTTTTGTCACCAGCCACATTACGCAAACACATTACGTCTTATTTGGAATTAATAAATATGTGAACTACTTTCGTCAAGGGAGATAATCAATATCACGCGAACTATTTTCATGCGAGCCAAGCGGATTGTTCTGTTTATTAGTATATATAGTTTTAATCTATCTCCTGTGATATATAATGATACATTACTTCGATATGTTATGGGTACTAACTAATACATGTTGTTTCAATAGCGTATCTCTGTAACAGTATCGTTGTAGATGGAGTTGCAAAATAATTTAATAATTATTACGTTCAAATGGTTGCGTAATACTGATAGCACTTCTGTATAAATGTAATCGTCGTAAATGGCGCAATAGTCGCGAGCTTAAGGTCGCCGACTTTTATGATTTAATTACCAATTCCCGAAAGGTCGTGGGTTCGAACCTTTTTTTGGCTGTCACAATTAATTAATTTTCGGACAGCAAACATTTTTTTATGAATTTGAAATAATTATTGTACGTCCTCCATCTGATCACAACACTGTTGGAACTGCGCATGTGGCTACCACGACCAGAATTCACTGACCGCAAACACAGAATTCGGCGTCTATTTATTAAATTATTATTTTTTATTTTATTAGAATTCCGCGTGAGCGCTGAATTTTGTGTCGACACCATTTACCGAAAATATTGGTGATTTTCTAAACAAATATCGGAGAAATGAGGCTATATATTTTGTGTCAATACTGATTTTTTAAAACAATAACGGCACAACTAAATACGGTGATAGAATTTTTGTCGATTTTTCAACACCATTTACAGAAATTATTACTGATTTTCTAAAAACAATATCGGCGAAGGTGTACTGAACTACCTTTTCTTTTAAATAACCAGCCGTCTAATAGATCTGTGTATACTCGAGAGTATATTGTTAATTGTCATGTTGTCTCCGACAGTGAGGTGTTGCGGCACACATCAAAACGTCACGCCAATTTCAAAACATTGCCTAAGGGTCAGTCAACATTTACAGCTGTGTGGTGTCATCAGATCAACACCTCGTCACACATGACTGCATTATCGATTTTTTCCACACAAAGCGACGTGTATTTACAACTAGATCTGTGTAATGTGTCGGGTGTAGCCAAAGACCATACATAAATTCGTAATTAGTCACAGATGTAGCCTTAAAATATAATCGATTTCCTTAAATTACGTCCGCAAGTTGACAGATATTTCAGAGCAGACGTCATCGTAATTTGCCGTTATTTATTTCCAAAAATAGCCGTATATTCTGTAAATGGCGTTGAAAGTTGACAATAAATTAAGACCAGATTAGTACGTTAAATCGATATATAGACGACAACTGACGATCCGATGAGAGAGAGTAATACCGTTTACGCGTATCCAATGTTAAATATACATCGTTATTTTTTTATGACTTTCGTAGTTTTTACCGAGAAATTCAAACCGTTTCTATTATTGGGGAACATAATATCATGATTAGCACACCGTTTCACTAAGCTGGGGCTACTCAGGGAATGGGATTACACAGTATATTGTTTACACTGGATTAATGGCGGTCCCCATGAGGTATCAGGTAAATCTTATTTTTCAATGATATGACTGTAGTTTATTCCTTTTAGTGATGACCATGTTCCAGCCGTTAACACTTATTTAGCAGCATTACTTATGTAGTTAGTCTGAACATTCTGCAGAGAAATTTGAATTGGACGGAATCTAGCGTTGTTTAAACTTAGTCCGGTTCATATGCACAGGCCAAAATATGAACTGAAAATGGCGCTTTGTGTGACAGAAATCCGTACGCGGACGAATAAAAAAAATATTTTGTTATAAATATCACTATAGCGAAACAGCGGTAGTGCATCTACTGTTTTAATAATACGCATACATATTGTAATTAATGTTTAATAGTGATATACTTATGAATAATATACGATACTATGGTTTATACTCCAGCACTATGTTTTAAGGCTGTGTGATTTGCCTCAATATAAGCTGGATTAATTAATACTTATATTCATGCGCTTCATGAGAACATCAATACATTTAAAATATACAAATATTACTTAAAGGGGTACCGATATGATACATTTTAATAATATAAATATTGAAAATACACATTACAATCGCTTACAACATAAGTTATTGATCGAAAATAGTCACTGCATCGTGACCTATTTGACCGCATTACCTATTGCGCGGGTACCTCATCATACCCACTGTTTA
Organism: Conchocele bisecta; assembly: GCA_029237695.1. Lineage (NCBI taxonomy): Eukaryota > Metazoa > Mollusca > Bivalvia > Lucinida > Thyasiridae > Conchocele > Conchocele bisecta. The sequence goes on from CM055281.1 coordinate 37,392,570, forward strand.
CATAGGTAACTGGGGGTATAGTGAGGTATGCTCGCTAATACAATGTTTGCGTAATGCATGACAAAAGGGGACTTATTTAGTTTCTTATTAGTGGAGCTCACGTTGGCTAGTACATTAATACACCTTGATATGAACATAACGTTGTCGTTATAGTTCGGGGTAATCGCCATGAATGTGGTACATCGTCTTAATTTTTCTTCTCGTGGTTGTTTTATATTATAACCTTATATTGTTCAGCTTTCAGAAAATTACGGTGCCATTTCTTTCCAATTAAGTTCAATGTGATTTCAAAGTCATTGAGCATTAAGACAAAGTTGATGCTATATATACTTTTAAAACATATTCATCATTTGGCATACAAAAAGTGTCAATATTTTCATTGATATTGATAATAAATTTAAACTGAGCAAAATATATCGACATACCCGTACTTCGAGATAAACATTTGCCAAATTTAGCGACCATTCTCAAAAAAATCCAAACAGAATTGTTTCCAAAATACCGACTTTACATTACTTCCGGGTTCTCATAAATCGCGCACTTTCTGTTAACGAAACATGCATGCGTTGTTACTAAATATATCGCATATGCATAACACAATTTCCGGTACACAACATTTGTTTTGCAAATAATATCAAATACACATCAATGAATAATCGTTAAATCTAAATGTCAACGCTCGCCTTCCTTTCTGGCGATGTTATTATTCAATCGCAAAATGCAAGACCCGCATTTCGTCCCCAAACCATGTTGAACCTAAACTCATTGGCCACAAACAAATTCGGTCCAAGTCAAATCAAATCGGCATTAAGAAATGTCAAGTTCAATTGACTTGATTGCCACGCCGTTTATTTCATCTTCATGTTAAAGTGATCCGAGGTCACATTGATTAATTGTTTAATTATGGTTTAAGTGAATTCCTTTAATATGTTTGTACAACGTTTAGCATATTTTAGCGGCGGCGTATTTTATTTCTATAGACGTGTGAAAACTTACCGAGATAATCTCTCTGAATCAGACTTGGCGGTGCCAGGCGCTTATTTTTCACATCACATTATCAGAACACAAATATGAAAAAAAACATGCTATCGGGACTCGATTTCCACATCGACATAACCGAAATATTGAAATTTCCGATATCAATTTATCAGGAGTAAAATACATGTTCTATATCAGTGATTCTATATTTTATGTACATATTGGTGCCGTTTTTCTAGTTTCGATGTAGAACCAATAATTCATTAAATGTGTTTATTCCATTGGGTGACAGTCAGTTGTTACATTTATAATAGTATAGCCAATTGTTCTCATCATTTTATATATTTTATTTCCACTTCAAGGGACCAGGGGTCTCAGAAATGTAATTTCGGTTACGTACATTTACATGACGTAAATATAGCTTTACATTTACATTTTTGTCTTTTCAACGGCTTATAAAACATAAAACTGAAGGGGCATCTATTTAGAAAAGTGTCAAGAATATGGTAAGCTAATTGTATTTAAGTTTCAAACAGAGAAATTTAGTAGCAAGTCGTGGAATTTCTCATTTATGGTAACCCAACAACATGTATTTAATATGAATCAGTAAAGTTAAAGAAAACAAAATAGCTTGGCATGTAACAGAATGCTGTGTTTTACCACATGTACCAAACATCGTTATAAAGCTACATTTAATTAATAGCACAGCCTCCAAAAATATGGGCGTAACGGAAATGATTATGTAACGGTACAGTGCAGTCTCCGTTTTTGTTCCACCGTAGACAACACTTGCAAACTCAACGCGAACGCAATGCGAACGCAACGGTTTGCTGTAGCGTTGCATACGTTGTTTAAACGTATAATACGATTCGTACACGTGTAATACACATTGTCAAACCGTTTAGTTTAAAAGCATTGTATACGTTGTTTAAACGTATAATACGGTTCGTACACGTGTAATACACATTGTCAAACCGTTTAGTTTTAAAGCGTGTAATACGTTTAGCTTCAAGGCGTATAACACGCTTTGGTGTTATACATATGTAGCGATGGTGAAAGAGTTGAAATGTGTACAACGCTTTACCTGGAAGAGCGTGTAGCTATATGAAAGCGTTGAAACGTGTACAACGGTTACACGTTTTAACACAAATACCTGTTCGGCCCCGATCTCTTCGAGGCGTCCTTGTTTCGTCCCTTTTAAAATATCGCGAATACATACCCTCAGATCGAGTTCAAAGTACATCGGCGGTGTGATTTAGCACTTCAATTGATCCAAATCCCTGATGACTAATGAGTCACACTTTTAACACGACAGATGTTACCTTGTCGTTTATCAAAATGTTTGAGAATTGTAGATCACGTGAGCCGGCTCATCAGGATCTGCGGCATACCTATGTACATTTTATATACACAAAAATGACGCCTAATACAGCGTAATTGTAAACAGTTCCTAACTTAATATGGAATAGCCCGGGCCGATAGTCCGTGTCAGTTAATTGGGGTTAAATATTACGAACACAGATAAACACAGTGCATGCCATGGTTTCTTTATTTTATTTTAACATCATCAGAAATGGCGAGTCTAGGAACTCTCGTATTATCTTTACGCTGAAGCCAGTCTATTTCAGTCACTAATCCGCTATACACCTGTCCCACGCGTGTGTTAAGATTAATCGATTTGGATTTGAAAACAAAACTGAATACACAGCGAGCTGCACACTGGTTTAACACGGATATGGCCCGCGGATATGTGTCATAAATTACTTGGTGGTCAAAACCGGTAAATTTACAAGGTTTATAGCGAAATAGCAGCCGACTGGCAATTTTTCTCGGACCGATTTTTAAGACTAGTTTTCAAATCTCAATCGGTCTGAGAGTTCAAAAATCGGACCAGAACCGGAAAACTGAAAATGTTAGAAGCCCTGCAGTGAGTCTAGAAGTAAATATACACATACGAAGAACGATCAGAGCATGCGCATTCTACGCGATACAAAGTTGGCATACCAAAACGTGTAATGCGTTTAAAACCCGTGGAAAACGTGTTATACGTATAACACGGTTTCATCTGTACGGTGCTGTGTACATGTAGATGCGTGTAACCGTTCGTCAAGAAAGCGTTAAATCGTTTAAACGGTTTACCTTAGCGTTGTATACGCTTACAACCGTTGTATACGTTTACAACCGTTGTACACGGATTACACGCTTTTGAAACTCAATACGTTGTTTACAACCGTTGTATACGTTTACAACCGTTGTACACGGATTACACGCTTTTGAAACTCAATGCGTTGAACACGGTTTGTTCGACTTTCGCGCATGCGCAAGAGTGGGGAAACGCAACGCATGGCCGAAAACGTATTACACGTAGACGACACACGGTTTGAAACGCAACTAACGGAAACTCCACGGATACGCAACGCACAACACTTTGTACACGTATAAACCCGGAACATTTTGACAGAAACAACTGTATAATGACAAAATGTAACGGTAATGATTCTCCATTTATTTAAAATACTAATACAGTATACAGTCAGAATTCGTTACAACGGCACACGTTACAACGGCATATTCGCCTTCCGGCACGATACGCCGCCAAACGAATCGGCACGCTCTTTAATCTGTTCGATATACCGGCAAATTCGGCTTCCGGCACCGGCAAAGAAATCCCGCAAACGAATACATCAATTTAGTCGTATTTAATGTTCGCTATAACGGCGCCGGTAACCTGTGTAGCTGGTACAGGACTGTGACCCAGCTCAGTTATCCGGCATCACCGATGTTCGGGAACCAGTCGCTAACAATTTTAACACGGCTGATTAACCCTGACACGATGTCATAAATCGCGTCAATTAACAAAGTGTCGGTCTGTATATTGTCACAAATACTCGACCGCGTGCCTTTGTCCACATATAATTAAGGATTATTGCGGTGATGTATTATTTTGCCAAACGAAAATTAGGAAAATAAATTAACAGTTAGCGACATAGTCTCTGGGCCGAGTTCTCGTTGGGGCGAAATGAAATACTGAAAGGGATACAACTCTGTATGTTATTGTTTCGTATTTTCATAAATGTTAGCATGTAAATAAAAACAAACTGTTCATTTAAATGTGTTTCTTTTCTTTATGCACTTGTTTGCGAATTTCTAACAATAAAGAAACAACGTTCACATATAATCCGGTAGTCACGTGTCTACGTAATTACCAATTATCACACGAGGTTCGCATGCAACCTTCACCTTGTCAAACATCGGATTATTATTGAGTGTTGTTTCTTTCATTGATATAAATTTGTATACATATGCATTGATTATCAACGAGGTGACAAATAAGTATTTTAATTCAAGCACATATCGCGCGATAATGCCGAATTACGCTAGCAATAAATTGACAACAAATAACATCGCTACAATGCGTGGGTAGCCAATTCCCGACAGATACCAATTCCCGACAGATAACATTACCGGAATGGACGGAAAAAATCCCCAAAAGATTCGTTTTTGTATACCCGGCAGATTCGTTTTAACGGCAGATTCAATCTCAATGAACTATGCCGTTGTAACGAATTCTGACTGTATATATCAAAACATATTTATACTTTGAAATATGCTGTACAATATAGCTTCAAGTTAGTGTTTACTTTTAATGTGATTGCACTAGAAAACCCACACTCCTTGAAGCTGTGTCTGTTTTTGTTGTTTCAGAGCTTTTTTACTAATTAAATCTGATATATAAATGTGTAGGTCTGAATAAATGTGCATTACTGACCGACAACTGATGGGACCTGGTTTATATCTAATTGACGCATGAACTGACTGGTTAGTATGGTATTTTATCATTGCCGTTACACGATCGTCATTACCGTTACAAAAAATGAGCGTTACGCGATTTTTCTTTAAAAAAACTCCCATTTTTCATCCCTATGTTATTACATGCATCATGAAGGTAGAAAATATGCAAATGCAACGTTGTAAGTGTGT
>CM055281.1:37398028-37425324 GCA_029237695.1 Conchocele bisecta
AACACAATTTCCCACTCACTCCCGCTACTCCTGTGAATATAGCACCAGACACAACACTATGGCCCACTTGCCACCGTATATAGCACCAGACACAACACTATGGCCCACTCACTCACGTTACTACCGTGTATATAGCACCAGACTCAGCACCATGGCCCACTCACTCACGTTACTACCGTGTATATAGCACCAGACTCAGCACCATAGCCCACTCACTCACGTTACTACCTTGTATATAGCACCAGACTCAGCACTATGGCCCACTCGCTCCCGTTACTCCCGTGTATATAGTACCAGACACAACACTATGGCCCACTCGCCACCGCTTCTCCCGTGTATATAGCACCAGACACAACACTATGGCCCACTCACTCACGTTACTACCGTGTATATAGCACCAGACTCAGCACCATGGCCCACTCACTCACGTTACTACCGTATATATAACACCAGAATCAGCACTATGGCGCACTCGCTCCCGTTACACCCGTGTATATAGCACCAGACACAACACTATGGCCCACTCACTCCCGCTACTCCCGTGACTATAGCACCAGACACAACACTATGGCCCACTCAATCCTGTTACTCCCGTGTCTATAACATCAGACACTACACTATGGCCTGCTCACTTCCGTTTCGTCCGTGTCTATAGCACCAGACACGGCCCACTCACTCACGTTACTACCGTGTATATAGCACCAGACTCAGCACCATGGCCCACCCACTCCCGTTACTCCCGTGTATATAGCACAAGACACAGCACGATGGTCCACTCACTCCAGTTACTACCGTGGCTATAGCACCAGACACAACACTGTGGTCCACTCACTCCTGTTACTCCCGTGTATATAGCACCAGACACAGCTCTATGACCCACTCACTCCCGTTACACCCATGTATATAGCATCAATGGCACACTCACTCCCACGCACTCCCATTACTCCCACAGATGGAAGACTCGGACCTAATAAATGGCTCATTTGAAATACGTTACCACACCCACCTATTTCCTTACACTATGCAGTATAGCCTTTTCCAAGGTAGGCAAGAGCTTGGAAAATGCCCATGGCAGGCTTAGTTTCGGGCTCGCTCAAACACCACGCGTTTCAATTTTTCTGCTGACTTACGCCTCTGGCAAATGACAAATGCCTTAGGCCCTCAAATATATTCAGTTTAAACATACATGTATGTGTTTAGTATATTATTAGTTACACACGTATTAGCTACAGAGAAGTTTCTCTTTCCGAAAGAATCCCACACACACATGGCCACCTGATTGGCTGTAGTATTTGTAACGCTCCAATTTAGGTTTTCCCGTGACGTAATTATTGATCATTCTGCGAATATAACAAGGGAAATCCGAAAGTAAAGTTCACGGGAGGTTATGTTAAAATGTTGGGACGCAAATCAAAATAAACGCACGTTTTAGATTATTAGGTCTAGGTTAGTGAATGACACTTATTAGTCACAAGTTGTAACATCGGACTTAGGCCTGCCCTACTGATTTCAGCCAGATTCTACACGTATGCTTCCACACCCCACACAAATGACATTCTTTCGTACACACAATTATCGCCTTGTCTGTGGTAACTAATTCGCCCGTAACTAACGAAATACTAAAAGCAGATGCTTGAAGTGAATATATTTGTAGACCTCAGACATTTATAGATTACCAGAGGCATAAGTCAGCAGAAAAATCGAAATGTGTGATGTTTGAGCGGGTCCGAAACTACGACATTTTTCAAAGATCTTTAATTCCTACCTTGAAAAGGCTAAAGTGTCTACTGTACGGAAATTTGTGGATGGGGTAACGGTTTACAAATGAGCGATTTATCCTATGTCAGAGTCTTCCACCTGTGGCTACTCCCGTGCCGATAGCACAATAACATAAAATCAAATGTAATACCATTAAAAAGTAATAGACACATGACGTGACACATGACATTTATGTTGTGGAATAAGACATCGAGTTTATCAGGTACGCATGTGTGTAGTGACCAAATTCATGCCGACTGACAGCAGCGTGCTGAGTCAGACATTGACGATGGTATAATGTATCACCAACAATCCGAAATCCAAAACTACAATCAATTCAACAACAAACCATAGCATTAAACCCGCGCATTTCATAGAAAAAGTCACACCGGTCTTTTGACATGTACTCGGCTTGGAGACATAGGAATTCGCGTTTCCTAGCTTTGTCTGATAAGCTTGATATCAAAATACACTAGCCTGGCATTGGCTTTTCGTATGAATGTAGTTTTCTGTCGCATCCCTTCCTCAATTCAAAGTTCTATTATATTGGATTATACTATTACATACTAACTGTCCGGTTGTGTAGTCTTTGCGAAATACATTATTTACACAGCACACACCCCTTCACTGTTTTACATGTTGTTATGTCAAAGTACATGTACATGTATGACGGTTATAATCGACGTGCACATGTGCGTGTATGCACTAAGAAATGTACATGTACCAGTATCCAGTTCCTCCTCAGATAACATACACGGACAACGGGGTGCGCACTCCATACGAGACAGTCACATGTTGGTTGTCTTTGTGCCGCTGGTGGTGGACGTTTGACTTGCACTATACATCCGCAGTCGTCGCTGTTTTATCACCAACTTGCGGAATAACGTGCCCGTGGCTTTACGGAATTTTTCGTTAAATGCGCAATATAGCAGGAAATTGGAGGCGGAATTTAGAAAAAGAAGCAGATTTGAAATATAAATAAATGTCTGGTTGCCTGACGACTGCAGATACTGGCTCCATGTTTTCTCGCCGCTGAGAAGCGCGTACGCAATCGGATCCTCAACAAACGCAGATGGTATTGTGCACACAAAGAACAACATCACAATGGCGATGAGCGTCTTTGTGAGTCTGGCTTGATCACGCTGAAGAGACTCTTCCTTGTTACAGGACATGTGCAGTTGCTTCCTCTGCACGCGGGCGTGATGTACCGCTCGAATCAGAGTTGAATTTGTTATAATCAGTATAATCAAGGGAATGAAATTAATTAATATCGCCTGCGTCCACGCGCTTCTGTAGTTCGTCTCACTCCTGCGGAACGGTGTTCCTTTAGGATAGTACATCCCATGGAAATAGCTGATCTCGTAACACAGAAAACGCGGGATGTTCAGTACTGTGCAGCAGATGACGACAATCAGGATTCGAATTCGCGCCTTCTTACGTGAAGACCGCATTGTCATTGGCCTGATAACGAACAACATTCGCTCGATGGTCAGGAGCACCATGAACCATACACTGCAGTTGAAAAAGATGTTGCCGACAACGAAGAATATGTAGGCATCGTAGAAGGCTTTAGCGAACGTCAGTGGTGCGTTAGAGCTTACCAGGTGTATAAAGGCGAGCGTGAGCATGCCGAGGTCAGCCGACGCCAGTGCCCCGCGAGGTATGTGTATGGCGAGTCGCTAAGATCCTTCTGGTTCAAAACGCACAGGTTCAAAATATTGCAGATGATTCCGAACAGGCAGATGATCGGTCCTGGGTAGACATATAGCCAGCTTCTGTCTTGGGGAACTGTTTGTGTCCCTGTGGCGTTTATATATCCCGTTGTGTTTGTTACATTGAAATCGTCCGTGATGTTTTGGTAAATTTCAGTGATATTAATGTTAACACCAGGTGATGATATGAAATTACCGGCAACTGAGCTGGAATATTGGAATGGCGTCGTCTTGAAGGGCAATGTGGGCTCAGGCGAGGCAGACATGTTTGTCGCGTCTATAGTGAATAAGGTAGCCATACTTGTGTAGATTAGTATATTTTGTAACAAGGTCTACCTGGAAAGAAGAACACATAGTAAAGCATACGGGTAGGCTGATCGGTGTTCGTATAGTGCACAGAAACATAACTCTTCAAATACTCCCGTACCGTACGGGAATATTTGAAGTGTTACGTTTCCGCAAGAAGGCAGGTCAAAGTTCAGTATACCCCATTTTGGCGTGGCGGTCATATACACACATAATACTTTATGGTGAATAAACCGCTGAATTTCAAAATGGCCGCCGTTCAAGCATGTTTTGCCAATTTTTTCACAAAAGGCACATACTTCTCGTCCCTAGCATGTTTACAGGGACAAGAAACACACTATTGATAACAAAATAATTACTACAATGCTTATCATGCTTATTTGCCTATGAATGCTATAGTGGGGCGGATAAACAAAGAAGATGTTCCCCTTTTGGAGGAAAGCATGAAGCTTTGTATACAGGGGTTTTAAGGTATGCTGAATTCAAATAAATTGGGATACATTTGATCCGAGGTACGTAACCTCTTCAAAATCCAAGATGGCCGCCATCCGCGTTTGGTAAATAAAGAAATGGCAATAACTTGAGATATAAGCAAGATGTAATTCAAAATACGCATAATATGCAAACTGGTCATATTTTCGAATCCTAATGGCACATTTTCTAATCCAAGTTGCATATACTCTGACTACTATAATGTGTATTTGCACATATTGAATGCCTATTACGTAATTGGGATTATAATACTACTATGTTACGTACCAAAGCGTGGCAAAACGTCAAAATGTACACCCAATGTTGTCCTTCACATAAGTACTCGTAATTATTGACCAACACAAGTTCGAACTATGCATTTAATGTCTAACAGGAAGTTGTTTGGACATGTGTATTCTAATAACATTACATTATAGAAGTATTGGCAAATGGTAAAATTTAAATATATATATATTCTTTCCGAAATGTAATTGTTTAACCATTTGACTCAATTACTGTCGCATAACGCATGGATGCTATGTTTAATTGCAAAATGGACGCCAAATAAATATGTGTGTTATATCTCTGATCTGCACAATAGAAGTCTAAAATGTAGGAGATAATTATGTATAGTATTATTACTCTAAGTATATGTTATTTATGTCACTATTATTGTAGATTTGAGTATGCTTTTGAATTACGTGAATTTTCGATTGAAATTCAAGATGGCCGCCACAAATGAAAATATATGAGATTGTAAAACTGTTACCCAAATTACATTTATTCCATTTGCTAATACACACTTTATTATGTATGTTTGTGGTAATATTTGTGTGTGCCATATTGTAGAATTGGCTCTCAATAACAATATAGCGAAGTATGGATGTCAACGCCTTTCATGTTTTTTTCTATATTTTAATGCGCGAAATGTAAATGCTATTACGCACATTTTACTGTGTAGCGAGGTGTAGAGATACAGTGCAACCTGTTGCCTATAAAGCGGAAAACGTGCAGCTATTAAATGGTATATTTAAAGATGTTTTGCTTTACTGGCCTGACCATAGATAGATGCGTGCAATTATAGTATTGTACTGGGAGGATTTTCACTCATCGGAAGCATGATGAAAAGCTTATTCGAATGGCTGCCATTTTGAAATTTAACGTGACATCATCGGCCAAGTTGTATTGTTACAATTGTCTATGCTTTGTGGCTTTCAAAACAATGTATATGCACTACAATTGCATGCATATGAGTAGTATGTATCAATAGAGGACCTAATATACTTTTACATGACGACCATTTTGAAATCCGTCATTTTAAGCAGGAATGAAGCATTTTTTCTATTGTCTCCTGGATTAATTTTATTCAGCATACTTGAAGACCCCTATGTACCAAATGTCATGCTCTCCGCCGGAATTGCACTACTTTTGCACTTATTGGTCATACTATACGGCACAAGACATAGACCAATGGGTTGTTGAGAAAATGAGTCAAATGTAATGGTTAACCAAGATTTAAAAACATAAAATTGCGAAGCAATTAAAGCGGTGAAATTAGGTCAAGGACATGAATGGGCGGATAATGTATGCGTGGGTTGGGGTGAATTAATAATGGAAAATAATAAATAAACAGCAGACGACAAAAACAATAAGATAGCGGTCTAAGTGTTAAGAGCACACAGTTGCTCAGTAAAGTAAGCGGGACAAATAAATCAAAGGCATGGATGGGCGGATGGTTTATGGGTGGGTTGTGGTAAATGATGCAAGTTGTGTCCAAGTTTCGTGAACACAGACAAATATGTTGTTGAGAAAATGTCCCAAATGTAAACGTTAACCAAGAATTAAAACCCGATTGACATTTATTTGAAACATCACTATATTATTATATATATTATTCCAAACCCATATTACCTATATCCCCACTTATATAAATTTACTATGTGTGCCCCTTGTTGTGCTTGCTATGGTAAAGACGCGCAGTATCAAGGTGCATGATCACGTGGTTACAACAACAACAACAACAACAACAACAACAACAACAATTACTGAAACTTCCAGATGCGCCTCCGATTCAAGGTACGTATTATTTTATATTGTTCTTATTCTGTAATGGATTGTGATGACATATGACTAATCAAACGCGTCTTGTTAAGTTGCATTTGGCGGTCTCGGTATTTTGACCCAAACGTTTTTGCGAAGAATCGATTTCCGTGTTTACTGACAATACTGACACGGAAATCGATTATTCGCAAGAACGACGTATGTGCCGAGGTCCCCAGACCACCACAATGCAGCTCATGAAGACGCGTTTGCTGCGCCACATTTCATCAAAATCCGTTGCATAGTAAGGAAACTCTCAAATAATACTTAATTTGGAGTGGGCGCGCTTTCAACACTTTCAGCCATTGTTATTGTTGTTCTAACCACGTGAGCATGCACCTTGAGTATTGTACGGACCGATATATCCCGCAATAACATTATGTATAAACATGTATGTAGCTCATGAACATAATGTAAAATATAACTACATAACCAATGGTTTTTAAATTCGGTAGTTTTAAAGTAAATGGATTTCGGAATCAATCAAAACGTGCATAAATATCATGAATGAAACAAAATAGTTTTGCAATATGCGTTTTACATGAACTTCATTGTACACCTGAATGTAACCAGCAATGGAAAAAATGAATGGGGTCATGAACTATTCCTTTCTCGAAACAGTTCAAACAGTACAAGGATTGGTATTTTCCTTAATTTAAACTGATCCTATGACATCATTGAATATAAAGACATAATCACAGGACGACTGCAATTGTTAAAACTAAACATGTATAATTCAACCATAGTAAGAGTGAATATTTATGGACCTAATATTGAAGACATAAACCTTTTCACAACTTTTGAATATATAGTCATTGGAAATAATAGTGAGTCCCTAATATTAGAAGGAGATTTTTACAAGGTTATTGATTTTAATTGAGATAAATTAAACGGTAGAATAAATACAAACAAAAGATGCTCAATAAAAATAAATGACATATGATATACAGGACTTTTTTATTTTGATGATTAAATATTTTATTGCATTTTATTACATTGTATACCAACTGAACATAATCGTGATACTAGTATATATTTATACTAAATAAGTTACATATAAAATGTATTAGAAAGTAATGTTTAGAAGAGCGTATACCAAAGAATACCAATCCCTCTACTGTTTGAAAAAAGAAGGAAATACAGATTTCCATTTGTGTTCATATCAAATAGACCTGTGTTGCTGAACATTTGTCATTATCTGTACATATGTATAAATGTATAATGTGCTTGATTGTCTTGCAGTAATTGAAACTTATTATACATTAAACCTACCCCAGTTGATAATGTGTTGTTCTCGTTTATCCTTTTATGTGGCTATTTCCTGTTCTATCTCAATTATGTTCTTCAAGTAATTTATGAATGAGTCGAACGTTATATCGCGTTTTTATAATTGCATTTGAAAATTAAATATTTTTTCTATAATAACGATGAAATCAAATTGTTGTGCCAAAAGTACTTTACCATTTATTCCTATAGCAATGTTTTGAAAGTTCACTATGCATGTTATACCCTTATCATTTAGTTACGTTCTTAGCCGAGACCAAACATGTTGCACATGATTACATTCCCAGAATCAGTGTTTTATACTTTCAACATTACATGACGTTTTACTTGGCACGCAAATCATAGACCACCAATTTTCTGTCAACTAGACTACTTGTTAATATAAGCTAACTTACTAAACGAACTGTGATATATTACCGGGTTTCTGTCGGATCACATATGCGATATAGTCAGAGGGCCGATATATTTTACACTTAATAACAGCATATTACAACATGCAGAATATAAACAAGAGACGAGGCAAAGCCAAGAAGACCGAGTTTTCTTCAAGGCATAGAAAATGGATAGTGGATACTTGGCTATTAATGTTATTATGACCACGATTAAAAGTGACAACTATCAGTGGCCTAAGATAGCAAAAAAGCCAGTGCATGAGAAAACCTGCATGCAGTTACAGGCTGGCATACATGTATTAGTACAATATACGAGTGAACATCATGTTGTCCAATTTAACATTGGAAATGCTCTGTGCTGGCTGATGAGTGTTGTCCAATTTCTAAAGTCAATTACGTGGAAAAATAGATCAAGGGCACATGCTAAATATTGGTATGTGGTGGGCACCAAATTGGTTATGTAGTTGTGCAAGTATGGTGGTTGTATGTGGCATATTAAGTGAGAAATAGATTTAAACTAAACAACGTAACATCAGAAGTGGCTAAGTCGATTACGCGGAAAACAACCGGCCAATGTATGGGCACCCATTGGTTATGAACTTGTGCAAGTATGGTTGTTCTATGTGGTAAATATTAGTAGTTGGGAAACAAATTTAAATGCGAAAACTTAACATTGAAAAGTCGATCACGCGGGAAAATAGGTCACGGTCAAAAAAGGTCACATGTGGTATGTGGTGGGCAACCGTTGCTTATGAAGTTGTGCAAGTATAATGGTTCTATGTGGTACAGTAACGGAGAAATGGACCCTAAACACGAAAACTGAACATTGAAATTGGCTCAGTCGACTATGCAGAAAACTAGGTCATGGTCAAACATGTCTCATGTTGGATAGTGGTATGTGGTGGGCACCCGTTGTTTATGAAGTTGTGGTATGGTGGTCCTATGTGGTACAGTAATAGAGAAATGGACCTAAACACGAAAACATAACATTGCAAATGGCTAAGTCGATTACGGAGAAAAATATAGATCGAGGTAAAAAAAGAAAAAAAACTCACAAGTTGGGTAGTGGTATGTGATGGGCACCCGTTGGTTATGAAGTCGTGCAAGTGTGGTGGTTCTAGGTGGTACAGTAACAGAGAAATGGACAAAACACGAAAAGTTAACATTTGACATGGACGGACGCCGCCGCCCGCCAGCCCGGCTTTCGCCAATCCAATACCCGGGATTTTTTTTCTCGAAAACCCGGCTAAAAGGTCACATGTCGGATTGTAGTATGTGGCGGGCATCCGTTGTTTATGAAGTTGTACAATCATGGTGGTCCTAGGTGGTACAGTAACAGAGAAATGGACCTAAACACGAAAACTTAACATTGAAAATGGCTAAGTTGATTACTCGGAAAGAATAGCTGAAGGTCAAAACAATGTGACATGTTAGATAGTGGAAAGTGATGGGCACTATTGGGTTACAAAGTTGTGCAAGTATGGTGGCTCTATGTGGTACATTAACAGAGAAATTGACAAAACACGAAAAGTTAACATTGTGGACTCCGCCACAAACAAAAAGAGATCGGAAGAAAGAAACAACTAACGATAAATTGCATGCTTGAGAATGATCAAACACACATTCTGAATCATGCAAAACAATACTACATGCATATTTATAGTAATGATAGTAATATAGATCACGAAAATAACAGTTACTTTAGTCTCTCGGAACCAAAACTAAATGACAAGCAGTCATGTGAGGATAACATAAACGAAAATGAATGCAAAACATCAGTAAAAGAAATGAAGAACATGAAAGGCCCATTCTTATAACTTTAGTTGCACTTTTATAATCAACATTTAAATGCCATATTGGTCTCCAATTATCCATTAAAAGTGTGTTTTTATCTTTTTTGGCTGTAACGTAATTATTCCTTGTTTTGTAGTTCTGTTAGAGATCTGTTTTCATATGAGTAATTTATCGAGTTTATGTATTAATCCTTTATATCGTTCCAATATAAAATCCAGCTGTTAGTAAGTGTTAAGTCTTAAACACACTAAGTCATGCAACTGGATTTATAAAGGGCGTAACTATGTAGATTTCACTTATTTTTCTAACTATAATGCACAAAGGGATCTCCTCCGCCTAGGTCTGTTGTTAATTTAGTCCAATCGCCCCATCTAATAACTCCTGTACTATTAAAAGCTCACTGTACTTTATATCCTGTTCAAATTCTGACAAAACATCATATTTAGGTCTGAAGTTGATCAATCTTGCCACTATACATGCATACAATGAAATGCACCACTGTACGTTAACCCACCAACCACAGTAATAAATATATTTTACCAGAAATCAAACTATTTCCTGGTTTTATCTTGTTCAGTTAAGATGTAAAAGACAAATAAAATACGATATTATTTTTTTATTAATGCATATTGGAAGCATTAATTCATAATGGCCACCAAAAATAAGCTTAACTCAGCAGTTGGCCTTTTACAAGCACTATTCAGCCGCTTAAAATTCTTAAAAGCAGTATATATGTCAAGTAAAGCATATTTGCTAATCATTTAATTCACTTGTCATTTATATGAATCCAAGATGGCCGCCAAAAATACAGTTTGATCTAAATAGTAGTATAAAATGATTTAAGAAAATTGTAGCAATGTTGTAAAATGTGTTTGGCACACATTGAATGATTTGCAAATAAAAATAAAATGTTACACGTGGGAAATTGCATTATTTACATAATTAATTCCCAAATTTGAAGACAGTACTGTATAAAGGAATATATTATACGATGGTATGTTAAGGACACGCACTATATGTTGAGCGCTCGACATCTTATCTCGAGTGCTCGACATCTTTAAAGTAAGAAAAAATAAGTGTCTGTCCTAAACATACCACCGTTGTATACTCCTTTATACAGAACTGTCTTCGACTTGCAATAAACTATGTAATATATAAACCATGTTTAGGCGAGACAATCACATTTGAACTTTCGAGGGGGCGGAGAAAATACTTCAGTTTCCAATCATTTTTAAATTGTTCAAATTGCATGGAAGCGGATGACGGATATAGCCTACAACGAGAAGGCAAGTTATGAAAAGAAAGTGTAAGCCGTTGGTACCTCTCCAACTGCATTTTGCACAGCCAAATCCAATCCTCGTCTGGCACAACGCTCCATCTCATCATCCCGTGTCCTTCACATTTCCTCCTCACACTCCTCTCAGAAAACCCCTACTTTCTCCTGTAAGGGCTTGGATTTATTCAGCAATCTCTATATACATGTACATCTACGTGACTTTGAAGAGCCGCCATATTCTTGTTGATTGTATGTATGTACGTATCCGTCATTTTCTGCTTTTCTGTTGGGAACCCTTACATCATGCAAAATGTATGTTTTAATTGAAAATACGGTATATTTTTAGTTTCTTGTTGTAAAACGAAAACCGGAAAACGATTTTCGCTTTTTCTCGTAGTAAAACGAACATATTTACCGTTTGTTCTTGTTATAAAACGGAAAGCGGAACACGAACACGGCTACCGTTTTTCGTTTTTCTTGCAGAAAAACGGAAAACGAATGGAAGGTATATACACGAACCATATATGCAATGCTAGTAGTGCCTTAATCTGTAATGCGAACAGGAAAAAAAAGATATCGAGTTACATACCCGCCGATTTTTCCACCAATTACATATCGAGAGATATAAAAGACTCTCCATGATCATGATTATACCGCGAAAGAACGTGGGGGAAAAGACAAACAAAACAAAACCACATAAAGAAAGCACACGGCACCTCTCGCCAGGTTCAAGCCTCCTTTTTAGCTGTAAATAGCCGGTGAACCGACTGTTTTAATCGAGTGTGCATTGTAAATAATGTACCATAAACTGTTGATTCCTAGAAATGAGTATATACCAGCTAATGAATTCCACTCTGAGGAGAAGCTTTTCAAAGTCACGTAGATGTTATAGAAGGTCTGATAAATTAACGGAATAGCCATCTACAGATTGCTGAATACCTCCATGCCCTTACAGGAGAAAGTAGGGGTTTTCAGAGAGGAGTGTGAGCAGTGAGTGTAAGCCTATATTACAATACAGTTAAGCCTATATTACAATACAGTTAAGCCTATAATCTACATTGATATTATGTTGCCTCGGATAATTATGCTATTTATATACTCGTCATGTTATAGACGCGATAAAATTTGCAAAACAGTAAATTAGTGCATTAGAATTAACCGCATTGTAATTTTGAAATTTGCGGCGTAGGCACCTATATCGGAAAATGATAGGTCGCCATTAAACAGATTATCCGACCTATCCGTTTCTGATACACGCCGCAAATTTCAAAATTACAATAAAGTTAACCATATATTAACGCATACTGTTATTACGGTGGTCAACGATGCATACTAAAACCCAGGAGAAGAATTCACATAAGTGTAAAAGCTTGTTTTCTAATCCTGTTCTCAATTGTATGTATATATATCTCACTTGCCATAACTTGAAATAAATATTGTTTAAACTAAAGCCCGTATTCTTTTCAATGAAAACCACGTGATAATTGCACATGCTGTGTAGCGTAAGACGTTACCTGATAAGTAGAATACCATACTAGTGTCTGGGAATTACTACTCGTTTCCACATGTAGCCTTGCCTGATAACTAGATATAAAATCAAATACAACAGCCTCGTATTCTCTATGTATTACACTGGTGCACGATGATTTCAATACATAGCGCATCTGAATCGAGTTTCCTTTTGATATGAAATTTAATGAAACGAGTCACGCACACTTTATTCACCGAGCCTCTGGCGAGGTGCCTGCATTTTCTGACGAGTATCATAAATTTCGTGGAATATTTCGTTTCCGAATTTAATTTTTAAAAATATTACAAAGAGTAATACTTCACATTGACATGAGCAAGTACAATACACGGTATAGTATATAACCATACTTACTGTTCAGTCTAGAATTCCCGCTACAGTCAGTCTACAACTAACAACAACAACAGCAGCACAGCCAATGTATCAGTGTGCGACTTTGTTACCGATATTGTATTCATGATTAAATTGCGGCTGTCCGTTGTACCTGCATCACATTAGTGTGACAGCTACATAATGGTCCCCACTGCGAAAACGGACCTTATGACGTGTATGACCAGAGTAACCCCAGATCTCAAGTACGCGCATCCGTAGGCTGTAAGCTGGTCGTCGCTAAGCCAAGGTAAAACACTGTTCGTTTCCTTAATATAAATTCCCCGAAACATCATTCATTACAAATAGTCTAGTGTCTGCATCAGGGGACCGATATCTCCAATTGTCGTAAATGTCGTAAGGCACATTTTCTCCGCCGTTGGCCCACATGTCCTAGGGACATTTCCATCCACCGGCAGCACAGCTGTGCACCCAGATGAGGACACAGGCATTCCGCGTGTTTCGACTTGCATCGGTATAACTCTATATATATATATGAACAAGGCTTCTAACGTTGGTCGGACACGACCTCGTATCATAACAAATTCCGCGATTTTATTAACGCTAATGTGAATATTTTGGCAGAAAGTGACATGTTCATTGGATAATTATTGTTATCTTGCTAAAATAGCATAGTTAGAACCTAATTATGCAAAGAATATCGAATTACAGCTGCTTTTCCTAGGTCGGACACAACCTCGTATCATAACAAATGAAATAATGTGCGTCACGACAGACAATTTAATCGCACAGACATTTCTATCATTTATCGGGAAGCCATGTTTTCCAATCACCGTGGGCTTCTCCGATGACGTCATCGCTAAAAGTACAGTCGTTGTTACACTAATATGATTAGCCGATAACCGCGGAAGGCAAGTCGCCAGCTGGTGAGATGATGCCACACGGAATTCCGGATGAACATAGAGTGGCATGGCTTCCCGAGAAATGATAGAAATGTATGTGCGATTAAATTGTATGTCGTGACGCACAGGACGGGTATAAATGTAGGTTTGATCAAATGTTCGATTGGAAACAATGTTTTCTCTATGCAAAATGTTTCTTTACGGGCCGGGCCGACGTAAAAGTGCCTTTTGAACCCGATGTTTACTCCTTTATATAGCAGTATCGGCCTCGGAAATGTTTTTTAAAACAAAACAATCGATAGCTCGAAAACGCGTTGATATAGCGCATCGGGGAATATATCGTTGCAGAATTCTAACATTGTCCCAACTTCTGCAATAGGCGACAATGATATAACTCCGTTGACGTTTCGTGAGAGTCCGTTGTCTCGAGGCCGTCCGGGTTCGGCCTATTAAAAAGTAAGGAACCTTGTATAATGGAGTATATGGAGGTGGTAAACAAATATTGTTTAGCTTATTTTTTTCCTTCATTTATTGATGCTTTTAGGCATATTTAATGTATTTATAGACCTCGGTCCGTTACTTCAACCTGTGGTTTCTCGTTGTCAATGTGAAATGTGGGAAGAAATTTTTTTTTACGGGCCCGCGATAAAAAAACACACCCACTGTGGAACACTTATACACATAAAAGGTGATATCCGTGAGGCATGGGCAGTAAACATGGTACATTGTATATTTGTCATATATATCCATTGTTATTTGAAAACAAGAGGGTAGTAGATGATACATGTACTGTCATATGACGATCTGCTATCTGCGATATATTTCCGTCGGCCAGAATCATCTTGATTAGCACAAATACAAGCATCTACCAGTCGTCGTCATCGTGTATCCATCCTGTATTCATCAACATTATCACTGTGCATTTGCAAAGTGCTGTACATGGCAGGCAGTCCGTTTCGTTTTCATGATCAGTTTGTCATTCCGCTACAGGAACCTTTACATCCACACTTTACACATTATAAAACAGCCAATGGAGCAGCTGTGTTAAAACTGAGGCGCAGCCTGCTAAAAAATCCTCGCGATAGCAGTATATAAAGAAGGAAAGAAAGAAAGAAGGAAAGAAAGAAGACATTTTAGCGGGTGTCAGCTTCCCATTCGCACCAACTTCCCACCCATGAGCATCAAGGCGTGGAAGCTGTGGTTTTGGTTCACTGTACGATCTGTCCCTCATTTGAAATCGGCTCTGTATAGTTGGTTTGAGAGTTCCAAAAGAGTAGGTGGGAGTTTCTCATTTTCAATTTGTTTTTGTTCTAAATAACTCCCATCTCAAGCCGTGTACTATTTTGCAGGTACTTTGGGGCGAATATACACCACAAACATCTGCAGGCTCGCTATGTCAATATCGTCATGATGGTTATATCCATTTCCAAACTTCAGAGAATTTAAAAACTTGCCTCCCGAATCGGCGCCTGTGAAATGATGCAAGCCAACCAACCAAAACCTGGTTTGCACATCGATTATTTTGAAGATTTTTTTCTCTGCCGTTTATCAATTTCAACTGACCTGTAGTGGCTACCAAATCCAGTAGTAAGATGAAGACATCCGTGTCGGGTGACCAAACAAATGTATCCCGAGGTGACATTGACAAGTGGTATGTATGACCTGAAGTGGGAGTTGTGTATCTGCTTCTTCATGAAAGTGTACCACTGTATCAGGGCTAATACGATTCGGTTTGTTTGTGCGATCTGAAGTTCCATATGCAAATGGTTCAAGTGGAAGCTGCCCAATGTATTCAGTATATTGAGCTTTGGTATCTGCATGCGAAACAAGAATAGTTATAGATGCAATGCCGATGCTCATTGTAGCATGTATAAATAGAGGATATTCCATCGTAGATTTTGAATAGCGGGAAATAATACACGAGTGCGCGTCGGCTTCCGCGTAAGCAACGAGTGAGCGTAGCGAACGAGTTGCTTGTGTCACGGTACGTAACTCATTATGGGGAGAATATGTGTATTCGTGCCCGGCTAGCTCAGTCGGTTAGAGCGATGGTACGGTAAACCAGAGGTCCCGGGTTCGAGCCTCGGGTAGGATATGCATTTTTCTCACCGTGTGACATTTGGCGCCCAACGAGGGACCGTGACTGATATATATACTACCCAAAATGTACCAAATATATGGAATTCAGAGACGAATTAAATATAGAATTCGGGGACGAATTCCAATTTGGCGGGGAAGTATGTCGCGGTACGTAACTCACTGAGGGGAGGAAGTGTGTATTCGTGCCCGGCTAGCTCAGTCGGTTAGAGCGATGGTACGGTAAACCAGAGGTCCCGGGTTCGAGGTCTGTAATTATAATTCGCTATAGCCGACCTCCGCGAGCGCGAAATCTTAAAATAGGGGGTCTGGGGGTTCTCCCCCAGGAAATTTGCAGATGCCAGATCGCCTCAGATGCTATTTCCTGACACCTAGGTCACGAAAAAAGTCATCCAATTATTCGAGTATTGTAGATTTTCACTGCGGGGTCTGCCGGGAGCAGGGTGGTGTCCGGGGGTTGGGGGGGTGCGGGGGTGTCCGGGGGTTGTCCGGACCCCCTGGACCCCCCCCCCCCCACCCCCCCACCCCCCCTGTATCCGCGCCTGTATTCAAACATGTACGATGGAATATCATATGTATTACACTTCCACGGCGGATATATATGCACATTTAGTCTATTTTTTGAGAGCATAATCAATGAATTGTGGTGTGCGCATGAATAGTTTATACAATGACGTGTTTCCCCGCGTTTTTACGTTACGTTGTGTGACGTCATGTAAACTTTTTTAAATCCAAATTACTCAGCTGTTTCTATGAGCCAGATATATTTGAGTGCATGTTTGGAATGTGTTCAATGACATTAACATTCTAGATTAGTCGAGACCCTTTCCAAATTTTCAAATAACTTTATTTTGACTGTAGTAAAAATTAAACATTTTGCATGGTAGCTCGTGGTTTCCAAGAAAACAAGTGCGCAATTTAGGGTGTTCTCTTCACGGTGTATTATTTGTAAGGAGTTGATTAGGGGTTTTCTCTCACAGCGAAACCCTTGCAAATAATTTGCAAGAGTGTAATAGTTAATATCACTGGTTACGTTTTCCCCACTATTTTTACCTTTGCCTTTTCCTTCAGTGACGCACTGGTGTATCTGTCAAATGTCGAATTTCTGAATACACATTTCAGAAACACATCACCAAAGTTAGAGATTGTGTCGAGTTCAGGTGGTTTTTTTGACAGATTGGACTAGGGCCTGTTCATCTATTATAATAACCTTATCGCTGACAACATCGGAATCACAAATGTCTATGTCATTCATCGATATCCATTTGCATGCTCGCATCAGGATTGTGACTGCAATTATTCGCGACTGGCTTTTTTTTTGTCATCAACTCTGTCGCAAAATTGCTATCGGCCAGCCCATCAGTGATAGGAGCACAAGCATCGACATACATTGCTCACGCCGGACTTGCGAAATTGTTTGCTGAGATCGTCTGAAATCTGCTCGTTCTTTCATAAACGCGACTTAAAATGAGAGATGGCAGTACCAATGTTCCATCTATTGCAGATAAAGATCTCGGCGTCACTGCCATCTCGAAGTCCACTTCTACACACAGTCCGGTTAGATACATAGGTGGAAGACTCGGACCTACGACACAAAAAAATGCCTATTAAAAAAATCCCATTACCCCACCCACTTGGTCTCGTACAGTACCATATTCTATTTATAAAGGTGAGTATAAATATGGCTATTATATAAAGAGCCCTCTCTTTTCCGGCTCGCACAAACACAATAAACATCGATTAAATGTATGACTTCTGTCTCTGGCAATCGATAAAGGTATGGTGAATGAATACAAAGGTGTGTGAATATATTCACTTCAAATCGCTGTTTCCAGCATTTATTCAGTTATTCACATTTTGTATACCCCATCCAAAGCGAAATTTGCGTGTACGAAAGAATCTCACACAGAATCGGAGGCCGTCCGGCGTGGATTATCGGTCATATTTGACCAATAACTGATCGCCAGCTCAAACTAAAGTAGTGCACCATGACCATATACATTAGCAACTCCAACCATACAAAGTTCGTCCAAGTGTGATCGTTCACCGATCTAAAAAACACATTTTTTCTACTTTCATTCATGATTCGCGTACATCAGATTATGTCTTCCGGAATCCCGAAATAGGTTGAATGACGTCATCACAGTTTAGATTTAGCCAATCAGAGATGTTCTTTACATAGACGCTTCCGGTTGTATTATGGAAGATGGTGCATTGACCCGGTTCCAGATAATGAACGAAATTAGACAGAAAAGTGTTTTTTAGATCGGTGAACGATCAGAATTGGACGAACGTTGTATGGTTGGAGTTTCTAATGTATACTCAACAAAACTAGAAACGTCCCTGTTTTATAGCCGGTGTAGCTCTGTCTATGTATGTACCACATGTTCAAAGTACATGTATTTTAAACCGTGGCGATGTTCAGAATACGATCGTGTAGAGTTTAGCCGATACACACGGTTTACATAGCGGCCATTGACAGGAACGTTGATTTCCACTTTTTGCACGTGCACGCTATACTTGTCATCGATAAGGTGATTCAGTTCATGTCGTACCATTCATGCGATAGGGGCTATTCGGAAAAATAATTTTTTTTTTTAATTTTTCACTGTTTTCGATATGCCACGGCTTTCCGAAAACGAGCGAAATCAGGCAATTGGGATGCTTGCGGTGGGATGGCCGCCAGGGCGGTCGCGCCTCGGTTTGGTTGCTGTCGGAAGACGATTGATCGTCTTGCAGCCCGGTACCAGCAGACTGGGGCTGTTCACGACCGGCAGCGACCTGGTAGGCCTCGTGTAACGACGGCTAGAGCCGATCGTTACATTACGTTAACGCACTTACGTCAACGTCGATTGGCAGCCACAGTCACTGCTAGGCGATACGGTGTCTCAGGGCTGAGACCATTCGCAACCGGTTACGTCGTAACGCCCAACCAATCCGGGCACGCCGCCCGTACACTGGTCAGATAATGACCCAACGTCACCGTGCTGCCAGACTGTTATAAGGGCGCGACGTCATCTGAACTGGAGAAGGGCTGACTGGAACCGAGTTTTGTTCACCGATGAATCTCGGTTCACAGTTAGTCATGCTGACGGAAGATTACGGGTATACAGGCGTAAAAATGAAAGATTCACCGATTGTTGCATTGTTGAGAAGAACAGGTTTGGGGGAGGGAGCGTAATGGTCTGGAGTGGGATCATGGGAAACCGGAAGACAGATTTGGTTGTTGTACAGGGCAACATCAATGCACAACGTTATGTTGCAGATGTGCTAAATGCACATGCCTTACTATTTATCCGTCAGCATGGTCCTGGTGTGACATTGATGCACGACAATGCCCGCCCTCACGTAGCCAGGGTCACCACTCAATACTTACAGCAAAACAACGTCGACGTCATGCCATGGCCCGCGGTCTCCCCGGATCTCAATCCCATTGAGCACATATGGGATGAGCTGGGCCGCAAAGCACGAGCTAACCATCAGATTGACAATGTTCGCGATCTTACACGGGCGTTACAACGGGAATGGAGGAATTTTCCCAACGCACTGGTATTGCGTTACGTCACGTCGATGCGGCGTAGGATCATTGCATGCATTCATGCAAATGGTGGCCACACTCGGTACTAGCGAGATTTACTGAATTTGCCACATTACTTATTGAAATTCCATCTCTAAACGTTAAGTAACACATTTCTGAGTTTTTGTGATTTTTGATTTTGACCCCTACCGCCCTTGGCCGGTTATCTCTCGAATATTTAACAAGATATCCAAATGCAATTTATTGGCTTTGATACAGAAATGAATGAACTTGTTTTTCCATTTTGATTTTTAAAAATAACCCTTTTGGTTTTTGATGAATCTTTCCTTAAACATGGAGGGACGTTTCTAGTTTTGCTCAGTATATATGGTCATGGTGCACGTCATCAGTTTGAGCTGGCGATCAGCTATCGGCCAAATATGACCGATAATCCACGCCGGACGGCCTTCGATTCTGTGTGAGATTCTTTCGTACACGCAACTTTCGCTTTGGATGGGGTAATAAAAACGCGAATAACTCAATAAATGCTTGAAACAGCGATTTGAAGTGAGTATATTTACACACCTAATACGTTTATCGATTGGCAGAGACATATTTTATACATTGAATCGATGTTTATTGTGTAAATGCGAATCGGAAAAGAGAGGGCTCTTTCTATAATAGCCATATTCTTACCCACCTTTCTATAAATAGAAGATGGTAATGTGCGAGACCAAGTGGGTGGGTTAATGGGATTTGTTAATAGGCATTTGTTTGGTGTCATAGGTCCGAGTCTTCCACCTGTGGTTAGATATGGTTACATAGAAGCAATTGTCATCCTTCATGTTGTGCAAATCTAGTTACAGCATTTGTAAAATAACTATCGGTTCTGTAGATATGGTTACATTGTATGTGGAACAACTATCATGCTGTGTAGATCTGGTTACATTGTAGCTATCTGTCGATCCCGCTTGCGGAAAGCGATACATAGTGATCACAATGACGTCCGGGTGTCTGTGCGTCCGTCCGTCCGCGTCCTTCCGTCCGAAATCTGCGTTAAAGTTTTTAAATACATTTTATCTATGTAATGAAACTTCATATGCGTATTAGTCATCGTCTATATATTCATGATGTATCCCACTCATGCGGCCCCTGAGCCCAAGGTTAAAGTCAAATGAGAAGTTTGCGTTAAAGTTTTTGTCCAAATTTGCGTTAAACATTTCACATACCTACTATCTCTGTAACAGTAAGTCAGATTTGCTTGAAACTTCGTATGCTTATTGGTCATCATCCATACATGCATTCTGTGTCCCACTTACGCTGCCCCTGTGCCCAATGTCAAGGGTAAAGGACTTACAAGTTTGCATTAAAGTTTTTGTCAAAATGTGCATTATTTCAGGTACCTACTTTCTTTGTAACCGTCGGATTGGCTTGACATTTTATATGCTTATTAGTCATAATCCATATATTAATTCTCTGTCCCATAAATGCAGCCACTGTGCCGAACGTGATGGTCAACTGAGTTAGAAGGTCACCTTGTTTGTAAGGCAAAAATGTTAAAACTCATAAATCGCTTCACCGTTTTTTATACTATTTGGCCACAATGTGTGTCTATTTGGCCACAATGTGTGCTTTGCTTTGCATACGACCCACGTCCGACCGCCCAATGTCAAGGTCACTGAGGACTTGATTTTTGTTTATTATCAAGGCTGCCCGCGAGGGGATTAGCTTCGTTTAACGATACCAGTTCTTGTTTTTCAATATATCTGTTGCTACATTATATATAGCTTACCATACTTACCCTGAGCTCACCAGATGTCTCGGCGGGCTCGACATGCAGGCCGCGGCCATCTGGTTTCACCATGTGTATGAGACATATCAGATTGTGTAGCTATAACAAGGCTAGCATTTACACAGCAATTATTCAAGTACATTTGTGTGTATAAATTTCACCCCTAAACATGTGACATGAAATGATCATGTTAATTTTGGACTATTCCACTAATCAAACAATTAGTATCAATTCTAAATCTTACTAAATATGACAAACGTTACGAGCCGGCTATTCTAGATCTACAATGTTTTCTTACGGACGGACGAACAGACGACCAACCGATTTGTTTTGATGTATTGGTGTTTAACGGCATATCAACAGCTTATAAGGACATTTAATGCAGGTTGCAATGGGTGGTTCGATCTCGTATTTAACCTGTTGCATTCTGTGCTTGGGGGGGGGGGGGGGGGGGGGGGTCCCAAAATCAGAAGGGAATATTTGCATCCAAAACAAGAAATGTGGCCCGTCTGCACACGAATGCCCCCGGTGGCAGATTGGAGAAACTGTGGCAAAGTTAATTAACCAAAGTGATAATTATTCACAAGCACATTTATGACGGTCACAAGGTCAACGTCATATTAAGGGCAGCATGGATGTGTAGTATGAGATATTGAAATATTAAAGTAAACCACCAAGGGATATAGAAGTTATGTCGGAATTGTGAAACTCATGCGAACTCCTTAATATGAATTAAAAGTTCAAAGTTATGAAGGTCAAAAGGTCAATGTCATATTAAGGGAAGTATGGATGTATGGCATTTGTCCACAAATATGATGTATTGAAATATTGAAGTAATATATCAAGGGAATGGGATATAGAAGTTATGACGGCAATTAGAAACTCCGGCGAACTTCATATGTGAAAAAAGTTCAAAGTTGTGAAGGTCAAAGGTCATGGTCATATTAAGGGCAACATGGATGTGTGGCACTTGTCCACAAGTATGGTGTATTGAAATATTGAAGTAATCAATCAAGGGATATAGAAGTTATGACAGCAATGAGAAACTCCGGCGAACTTCTTAATGTGTGAAAAAGTTCAAAGTTGTGTAGGTCAAAAAGTGAAGGTCAATGTCATATTAATGCCAGCATGGATGTGTGGCGTTTGTCCACAGGTATGATATGTTGAACTATTTAAGCAATCATTCAAGGGATAACGAAGTTATGACATAATTGAGAAACTCCGACGAACTTCTTAATGTGTCGGACACACGGACGGACACACGGACACACAGTCCAAACACTATATGCCTCCGGCTCTACCGAGACCGGGGGCATACAAAAATCAGCCCTGAAATTGGAATAACCTGAAATGGTGCCAGGGCCATACCATACCAATATCACTTGGCCCCTTCCCCTAAAAGTAATACGATTATTCATAATCGTATTACTCATATAAGAGGTAAAACCAGATCCAACTTTCACATACAAAATGCCAAAGACGTGCTTGCGGGCCAAACCAGCTCTCTGGTCGAGAATTTGTTAAGGATGAATTCCGATCCCGATTGCTAAATTACTCATCGCACGCTCCCAACTAACCACTACAGACGAGCGAACGAACGAACGAACGGACGGACATCCGAAAACTCTACACCCATTGGCATACGTTGTACTTCTGGGGTATACATGTATGCAATGGCGGATCCAGGTTCACCAAGGGGGTGGGGGCCCACTTAGAACTTGAACGAGGTATGCTCGTTCGTCGACTGAGCGGTGCGAGGGAGTTGGGAAGGTTATGGGGGGTGGGTGGGGGGGGGGGGGGGGTCCGGGGGTCATGCCCCCAAAAAATTTTGAACTGAGGAAGCCATTTCCTGCATTCTACGCTCAATATTTCTTGTAAAAAAAAAAAAAAAAAAAGGATTTCTGAAGGTGGGGGGGGGGGGGGGGGGGGAGGCCTGAATCCGCTACTGGTATGAATAACAATTAGAAATTAACCGCGTGAATGTCATAGCAATACATGTATCAACGATTATACCATTTTATTTTTTAAACAAAATATGAAAGAATTAATCTTGTTATTGTGTATTCATTTTTCATAATACAATATTTCCAGAAGACACAAAAATACAAGTTGTACTACCCACAATTCACCGACATGCTTAACTCTACTAGTACGTTTAGCGCGCCCCGGCAGCCCGGTACAGTTGTCAGAAATATGTGCTGTGCATTAGAAGCATGACAGGTGTTACACAGACTGCCTGGCGATTAGAGTAGATCCTGATTCTGGCTACATTGCGTCTACACAAGTCGCAAAGGCCATACATACGCCCCGTTTATACACCCACAATTCACGTGTAACCATGTACATGTAACCATCAATATGCGCGAAATCATGGTGGAAGTTGATAACACAACAAGAGTGCCGCAAGTCACAAATACGCCCGTCGAATATGGGCCAGACAGCGAAGATGCAGAAATGTGAAGCTGTCACCAAGGCAAGAAACATTAATGATCAGTTTCGGAGGAGTTGTGTACACAAACTCTGTATTGTATATAGAATTGCATAGAAAAATGTAGAAAAAATGGCTAAGTTAAAAAGGCGATATTTTTGTTAAAAAAATAGTTTCGGCATAAAAACACCAAGGTGCACATCTTCAATATGTGTAGAAGACGTGTGTATAGGTTCAGAACGATCTACTGAACGGTTTCGGAGGAGTTGTGTACACAAACTCTGTACCGTAAATATAGAATTGTATAGACAAATGTAGAACAAATGGCTAAGTTAAAAAGGCGATATTTTTGTTACAAAACCTTTTTTCGGCATAAAAACACCAAGGTGCACATCTTCAATATGTGTAGAAGACGTGTGTATAGTTTCAGATCGATCGACTGAACGGTTTCGGAGGAGTTGTGTACACGAATTATGCGCTTTTTCTTCAGCCACCCGCCCGCCCGCCGTGCGGTAAAACATAATACGTACCGTTTTTTAAAAACGGTCGTATACAAATCAGAAACTCTGTATTTTCTGTAAATATTTTGGCCAACCTTCAATATCATTAAAGGTACATGCGCACTCAGTATGTTATAATATAGGGAGACAGATAGTTTTGTATATTCTGTAGATACGACATTTTCTGGCAAAATAAACATTCATTCACCATTACCCTACGTATTGATTGGCATTATTATACATTTTATATCTGACGTAAATTTCCACATTGATATCAGGGGCGAGGGGCGTAACCGTGTTTCCTTAAAATGTTAACGGACATTATTTATTTTTTGATGTGCATTGATCAAACTTTATAATCTGTCGAAAATATTATTTTTTCAGGTGACGCATTTAATTAGTATAAATAATTGCAAAATATCATGCCTCATTTGCATATGAAAATAGCCTGATATCACCGCGAGTCACTATCAGTAAAATAAATATTACTAAGTAATGATATCTGTATAGCGGGCACTTGTAATCTTATGAACTGGTGGAATAGTGACAAAATTATACACTTATTTAATTCCTACAAAGAACATTTTGTGCCTACTGAGTGGGCATGTACCTTTAAATAATGTTTTTGTCTAAATTAAATGTATCATTGGAAGTTTATCACAGGTCCGTACAATGTCCACACGTGTCGCTCATTAATGAAACAAAAACAAAGGCATGTTGATTTGACATAATTACGCCGCTCGGGTGATGAATAGCCGCTCCACGATCCGCTGGTAATTAATAGCCGTAAATGGACATTGGTTGAGAAAATGGACCTTACCATGTTTGCGACTAGAAACAAATTTGCTACCCCGCTCCATACCAATTTAATCCCATCTCTTTAATGTAACGCATGGAAGAATGATTTTTGCAATCGGTTATCTGGCGTGTTTGATATGTTAGCGATATAAAACTGTCAAAGCTGTATCAATAAATTATTATTAAAGAACATACACATGCAGAAATTGATTAGTTTATCGTTTCAATGTGTTTATCTGACATTTACATGAACATCTTGTAAATTTGAAAGCTTCATTGCGTTATGTTGAATGTCGAACAACAACTAGAGAAAAGATGGCTTCCATGGGAAACTAATTTCACTGTTCTATTACTTTTGGCAATTTACTAGTTCTACATCAAAGATTATTTGCTTAAGTATAAACTATAAAGTTTGCTATATGTTGACCTACATGCATCAGATTTCGGTACGCACTTCGGTTGTTCACACTTTTTGAATGGGGTCAAATTGTAGCCATAGATAAGATATAGGAGGCGAATTATTGTAGCTAGTTTGCGAGCAGCGCGGCCCCTCCGTCTATATGGCAATAACTCGTGCATTTCCACAAGCCTATAAACTCTATTCACAGGGGCCGATATAGAAATAATTGCAAGGGGGGGGGGGGGGGTCTGTGAAATTGCAAATCGGTGTAGCCGACCTCTGCCAGCGCGATGCGCATTGTAAAGTTGGGGGTCTGGGTGTGGCATATGCACGACAGACAGCCAGATCGCCGCAGATGCGACTGGACCCCCCCCCCCATGTATCCGCGCCTGATTCAGTATAACTAGGCATCAACACAGGTATTGTGATGCGAGCAGCGCGGCCCCTCCGTCTCTATGGCAATAACTCGTGCATTTCCACAAGCCTATAAACTCCATCCAATATAACTAGGCATCAACAAAGGTATTGTGGTGCGAGCAGCGCGGCCCCTCCGTTGCAACTATTCAGTAGTCGTGTTCGGCGATTAGCATGGATCTCTTGACGCTGTGTAGTTAAAGTGACAACTCTTTCAGAGCAAATGCGTAATAAATGCAAAATATATGTCACATTTGCACTTAATGTTTTGCAACTATTTAGTAGTCGTGTTCGGCGATTATCATGGATCTCTTGACGTTGTATGGTTAAATTGAAATAATTGAGGACTAAATGTCACATTTGCACTTTATATTTTGGAAAGGACACTGTAAACACAGTTGAAGATTCGTCTACTGCCGACACCATTGAAACCATGGACACCGCTGATGCCGATATCTCCACCTTTATGGGAACTTTGGACGCTGACACCACGGACGCTGAACCCAGTATCTCCGTCGCCGACATCTCCGTGGAGACCACACACGCCGACTATATATATATAAGACTGAGGACGATTTTACCAAAACAAAAGTAATTTCGTCCTTATGAGGACGATTTGACCAAACAAATCGTACCTATGAGGACGATTTGACCTGGAACCGTCTATATGGCAATATTAACTCGTGCATTTCCACAAGCCTATACACTATATTCTATTTCAGTATAACTAGGCATCAACAAAGGTATTGTGGTGCGAGCAGCGTGGCCCCTCCGTCTATATGGCAATACCTCGTGCATTTCCACAAGCCGAAAGTTACTGATGAAGTTTGGTGAACATCCGACTACTGTCTGTTCCACGTTTTGCTGCCGAAAAACTTTTGGCCATTAATAATAAATAACAAAAAATTAACCATCCCCAACAAAATTATTTTGAAGAAATTCCATAAAATATTGATTTTATTGAGAAACAAGAAACGAGGCAAAGCCACGAAGGCCATGTTTTTTCCAAGCATAGACAATTGGATAACATAATTATACCCACTTTTTGTAGACTAGATGGTCGTGGCCTGCATGTCGCGCCTTGGGGCGAGGCATGGACACTACAAAAATAGATGGAAAAACTTTAACGAAAAAACTTTAACCGGACACACGGACGTACGGACGGACGTATGCCAAAATGCCGACGATATCGCGCTTTCTGCAAGCGGGTGCGACAATGATGATAAACACCCATGTGAAGTATCAAGGTAATGGGTGAAGCAGTTGCAGAGATATAGTACACAAAAAAACTTTAACAACACAATTCAAAGTAATTTGACCTTGACATTGGGCACAGGGGCCGCACGGTTGGGGGTAGAATGAAAATATGGATGATGATAAACACCCATGTGAAGTTTCAAGGTAATGGGCGAAGCAGTTGCAGAGATATAGTATAACGAAAAACTTTTAACCAAAAAAACTTTAACCAGACGTACGTTAAAAAGTTAACGTTGAAAA
>CM055281.1:37425824-37458053 GCA_029237695.1 Conchocele bisecta
TTTTCAACGTTAACTTTTTAACGTACGTCCTGGTAAAGTTTTTTTGGTTAAAAGTTTTTCGTTATAACTATATCTCTGCAACTGCTTCGCCATTACCTTGAAACTTCACATGGGTGTTTATCATCATCCATATTTTCATTCACCCCCAACCGTGCGGCCCCTGTCCCAATGTCAAGTCAAATTACTTTGATTTGTGTTGTTAAAGTTTTTTGTGTACTATATCTCTGCAACAGCTTAACCACAAACCCAAACATTCAACTTTAGAATGCACTTTGAACACCAAAATCAACAGCTATTGAACACATCAAGAACGCAATGACGCGTTCAACGCAGCATTCGATTTCTTAACGCTAATGTTCAAAGCATTAACGCACAGTGTTCTAATCTCAACACCCTTTGAACACTAGTGTGAGACATTGGACATTTATGTGTTCAAACCGTGAACACACCGTTCAAAACATGAACGTTGTGTGTTCAAGATTGAACATTTCAAGTGTTCCAATTATTAACGCTTGACGCGTTCAAATACGATGCAACAGATATTGAACACCCAGAACATGTTCAAGTTACAAGTGTTCAGCTTTGGAACACCACATGAACATGTAGGTATGCAATTTTGAGCACACACATATTGTGGTGCTCTAATATAAACAGAAAGGTGTTCATATTTGAACAGGGAAGCGTTCTAAATTTAATCATGGAAATGTTCTAATTTGAACAGAAGGTATTAAAAGCAATTCATTTACACATTTTATTTTGAATCATTCAATATAATGGCATTACATTGTACATTAGTATATAGCATTACATGCATACATATCTGCAGAGCTTCTGTATCGTTGAACGGAATAACAACATCATTTTCTCCATCATCATTGAATAACATGGGTGGGTGGGGTAAATCTACATTTTGATTTTGGTTATCGTGTTTACGGCTTACATGCGATCTAAAAAATGGACCATTTTGCTTGATGTGAAGGAGCAAGAACCTATACTGCATGCAACCGAGAAGCTTGGATCATCTTTGTGATACCATATGGTATGATTTTGAAATGATTGCATGGAGTCTGCAAAGAAACAACACATGTTGGAGGCAAATTCGGACTCTGTCTCATTTTGCATGTTTATCAAGCAACCCCTACCACAAAGAGCTGCCACAAACATTGGCGAGTATGAAGAGATGCTATTACCATTAGTTTACATGATTAAAATCACCTAAATATATAATAAAATGTACGGTTTACATTTAAATGTCCTCAATATCCTTTAGCAGCAATGCCGGAAAGAGATAAAAAATTGCGTGGAACTAAAAATACTCCGATAAAAATAGAATTACGTCACCGTACGCTTTGAGCGTTCATCAATGGATGCTATGTGAACGGCAGTGTTGAAATGCCGTAACGAATTATGAATTGTAGCTTCATACACCATACTTTATGCAAAAAATATTTAAAATTTATCGTAAATGGTGTTAATACATTGTTAAGGTAAACTCATTGTATCTACCACAATTGAAAGCTGATCAAAAATTGACCGCAGAGTGCTTGAACGGAGACGTTAATGTGCTGAACACCATTTGAACACATCGGTTCAGTAAAGATGCATTTACTGGATTCCTGAAGGCCAATTTGAACACTACTGCGTTAAAATTGCCTACGTCTGGACGCGTCAAGCGTCCGCTGGTTTTACAGTGTATTATTTCTACGTAATTGACTTAGCCATTTTCAACGTTAACTTTTTAACGTACGTCTGGTTAAAGTTTTTTTGGTTAAAAGTTTTTCGTTATACTATGTCTCTGCAACTGCTTCGCCCATTACCTTGAAACTTCACATGGGTGTTTATCATCATCCATATTTTCATTCTACCCCCAACCGTGCGGCCCCTGTGCCCAATGTCAAGGTCAAATTACTTTGAATTTTGTTGTTAAAGTTTTTTTGTGTACTATATCTCTGCAACTGCTTCACCCATTACCTTGATACTTCACATGGGTGTTTATCATCATTGTCGCACCCGCTTGCAGAAAGCGCGATATCGTCGGCATTTTGGCATACGTCCGTCCGTACGTCCGTGTGTCCGGTTAAAGTTTTTTCGTTAAAGTTTTTCCATCTACTATATCTATTTTTGTAGTGTCCATGCCTCGCCCCAAGGCGCGACATGCAGGCCACGACCATCTAGTCTACAAAAAGTGGGTATAATTATGTTATCCAATTGTCTATGCTTGGAAAAAACATGGCCTTCGTGGCTTTGCCTCGTTTCTTGTTTCTCAATAAAATCAATATTTTATGGAATTTCTTCAAAATAATTTTGTTGGGGATGGTTAATTTTTTGTTATTTATTATTAATGGCCAAAAGTTTTTTTCGGCAGCAAAACGTGGAACAGACAGTAGTCGGATGTTCACCAAAACTTCATCAGTAACTTTCGGCTTGTGGAAATGCACGAGGTATTGCCATATAGACGGAGGGGCCACGCTGCTCGCACCACAATACCTTTGTTGATGCCTAGTTATACTGAAATAGAATATAGTGTATAGGCTTGTGGAAATGCACGAGTTAATATTGCCATATAGACGGTTCCAGGTCAAATCGTCCCCTGTCCAAATCGTCCTCAGTTTGGTCAATTCGTCCTCATAGGTACGATTTGTTTGGTCAAATCGTCCTCATAAGGACGAAATTACTTTTGTTTTGGTAAAATCGTCCTCAGTCTTATATATATATATAGTCGGCGTGTGTGGTCTCCACGGAGATGTCGGCGACGGAGATACTGGGTTCAGCGTCCGTGGTGTCGGCGTCCAAAGTTCCCATGAAGGTGGAGATATCGGCATCAGCGGTGTCCATGGTTTCAATGGTGTCGGCAGTAGACGAATCTTCAACTGTGTTTACAGTGTCCTTTCCAAAATATAAAGTGCAAATGTGACATTTAGTCCTCAATTATTTCAATTTAACCATACAACGTCAAGAGATCCATGATAATCGCCGAACACGACTACTAAATAGTTGCAAAACATTAAGTGCAAATGTGACATATATTTTGCATTTATTACGCATTTGCTCTGAAAGAGTTGTCACTTTAACTACACAGCGTCAAGAGATCCATGCTAATCGCCGAACACGACTACTGAATAGTTGCAACGGAGGGGCCGCGCTGCTCGCACCACAATACCTTTGTTGATGCCTAGTTATATTGGATGGAGTTTATAGGCTTGTGGAAATGCACGAGTTATTGCCATAGAGACGGAGGGCCGCGCTGCTCGCATCACAATACCTGTGTTGATGCCTAGTTATACTGAATCAGGCGCGGATACATGGGGGGGGGGGTCCAGTCGCATCTGCGGCGATCTGGCTGTCCTGGGGGGGGGGGGGGGGTGCCAGAAACCCAGACCCCTTTAACTTTACAATGCGCATCGCGCTGGCAGAGGTCGGCTACACCGATTTGCAATTTCAGACCCCCCCCCCCCCCCCCGACCGCCCCGTCCCCCCCCCCCCCCGCCCCTTGCAATTATTTCTATATCGGCCCCTGTGAATAGAGTTTATAGGCTTGTGGAAATGCACGAGTTATTGCCATATAGACGGAGGGGCCGCGCTGCTCGCAAACTAGCTACAATAATTCGCCTCCTATATCTTATCTATGGCTACAATTTGACCCATTCAAAAAGTGTGAACAACCGAAGTGCGTACCGAAATCTGATGCATGTAGGTCAACATATAGCAAACTTTATAGTTTATACTTAAGCAAATAATCTTTGATGTAGAACTAGTAAATTGCCAAAAGTAATAGAACAGTGAAATTAGTTTCCCATGGAAGCCATCTTTTCTCTAGTTGTTGTTCGACATTCAACATAACGCAATGAAGCTTTCAAATTTACAAGATGTTCATGTAAATGTCAGATAAACACATTGAAACGATAAACTAATCAATTTCTGCATGTGTATGTTCTTTAATAATAATTTATTGATACAGCTTTGACAGTTTTATATCGCTAACATATCAAAAACACGCCAGATAACCGATTGCAAAAATCATTCTTCCATGCGTTACATTAAAGAGATGGGATTAAAATTGGTATGGACGGGGTAGCAAATTTGTTTCTAGTCGCAAACATGGTAAGGTCCATTTTCTCAACCAATGTCCATTTACGGCTATTAATTACCAGCGGATCGTGGAGCGGCTATTCATCACCCGAGCGGCGTAATTATGTCAAATCAACATGCCTTTGTTTTTGTTTCATTAATGAGCGACACGTGTGGACATTGTACGGACCTGTGATAAACTTCCAATGATACATTTAATTTAGACAAAAACATTATTTAAAGGTACATGCCCACTCAGTAGGCACAAAATGTTCTTTGTAGGAATTAAATAAGTGTATAATTTT
This sequence comes from Conchocele bisecta, assembly GCA_029237695.1. NCBI lineage: Eukaryota > Metazoa > Mollusca > Bivalvia > Lucinida > Thyasiridae > Conchocele > Conchocele bisecta. The sequence continues at coordinate 37,430,198 of CM055281.1, forward strand.
GTCACTATTCCACCAGTTCATAAGATTACAAGTGCCCGCTATACAGATATCATTACTTAGTAATATTTATTTTACTGATAGTGACTCGCGGTGATATCAGGCTATTTTCATATGCAAATGAGGCATGATATTTTGCAATTATTTATACTAATTAAATGCGTCACCTGAAAAAATAATATTTTCGACAGATTATAAAGTTTGATCAATGCACATCAAAAAATAAATAATGTCCGTTAACATTTTAAGGAAACACGGTTATCGCCCCTGATATCAATGTGGAAATTTACGTCAGATATAAAATGTATAATAATGCCAATCAATACGTAGGGTAATGGTGAATGAATGTTTATTTTGCCAGAAAATGTCGTATCTACAGAATATACAAAACTATCTGTCTCCCTATATTATAACATACTGAGTGCGCATGTACCTTTAATGATATTGAAGGTTGGCCAAAATATTTACAGAAAATACAGAGTTTCTGATTTGTATACGACCGTTTTTAAAAAACGGTACGTATTATGTTTTACCGCACGGCGGGCGGGCGGGTGGCTGAAGAAAAAGCGCATAGTTCGTGTACACAACTCCTCCGAAACCGTTCAGTCGATCGATCTGAAACTATACACACGTCTTCTACACATATTGAAGATGTGCACCTTGGTGTTTTTATGCCGAAAAAAGGTTTTGTAACAAAAATATCGCCTTTTTAACTTAGCCATTTGTTCTTCATTTTGCTATACATTTCTATATACGGTACAGAGTTTGTGTACCCAACTCATCCGAAACCTTTCAGTCGATCGATCTGAAACTATGCACACGTCTTCTACACATATTGAAGATGTGCACCTTGGTGTTTTTATGGCGAAAACATATTATTTAACAAAAATATCACCTTTTTAACTTAGCCATTTGTTCTACATTTGTCTATACAATTCTATATTTACGGTACAGAGTTTGTGTACACAACTCCTCCGAAACCGTTCAGTAGATCGTTCTGAACCTATACACACGTCTTCTACACATATTGAAGATGTGCACCTTGGTGTTTTTATGCCGAAACTATTTTTTTAACAAAAATATCGCCTTTTTAACTTAGCCATTTTTTCTACATATTTCTATGCAATTCTATATACAATACAGAGTTTGTGTACACAACTCCTCCGAAACTGATCATTAATGTTTCTTGCCTTGGTGACAGCTTCACATTTCTGCATCTTCGCTGTCTGGCCCATATTCGACGGGCGTATTTTGTGACTTGCGGCACTCTTGTTGTGTTATCAACTTCCACCATGATTTCGCGCATATTGATGATTACATGTACATGGTTACACGTGAATTGTGGGTGTATAAACGGAGCGTATGTATGGCCTTTGCGACTTGTGTAGACGCAATGTAGCCAGATCAGGATCTACTCTAATCGCCAGGCAGTCTGTGTAACACCTGTCATGCTTCTAATGCACAGCACATATTTCTGACAACTGTACCGGGCTGCCGGGGCGCGCTAAACGTACTAGTAGAGTTAAGCATGTCGGTGAATTGTGGGTAGTACAACTTGTATTTTTGTGTCTTCTGGAAATATTGTATTATGAAAAATGAATACACAATAACAAGATTAATTCTTTCATATTTTGTTTAAAAAATAAAATGGTATAATCGTTGATACATGTATTGCTATGACATTCACGCGGTTAATTTCTAATTGTTATTCATCCAGTAGCGGATTCAGGCCTCTTCAGAAATCCTTTTTTTTTTTTTTTTTTACGAAATATTTGAGCGTAGAATGCAGGAAATGGCTTCCTCAGTTAAAATTTTTTATTCGGGGGCATGCCCCCGGACCCCCCCCCCCGACCCCCCCACCCCCCCACCCCCCCCCCATAACCTTCCCAACTCCCTCGCACCGCTCAGTCGACGAACGAGCATACCTCGTTCAAGTTCTAAGTGGGCCCCCACCCCCTTGGTGAACCTGGATCCGCCATTGCATACATGTATACCCCAGAAGTACAACGTATGCCAATGGGTGTAGAGTTTTCGGATGTCCGTCCGTTCGTTCGTTCGTTCGTTCGCTCGTCTGTAGTGGTTAGTTGGGAGCGTGCGATGAGTAATTTAGCAATCGGGATCGGAATTCATCCTTACCAAATTCTCGACCAGAGAGCTGGTTTGGCCCGCAGGCACGTCTTTGGCATTTTGTATGTGAAAGTTGGATCTGGTTTTACCTCTTATATGAGTAATACGATTATGAATAATCGTATTACTTTTAGGGGAAGGGGCCAAGTGATATTGGTATGGTATGGCCCTGGCACCATTTCAGGTTATTCCAATTTCAGGGCTGATTTTTGTATGCCCCCGGTCTCGGTAGAGCCGGAGGCATATAGTGTTTGGACTGTGTGTCCGTGTGTCCGTCCGTGTGTCCGACACATTAAGAAGTTCGTCGGAGTTTCTCAATTATGTCATAACTTCTTTGTATCCCTTGAAATTGATTGCTAGTTCAACATATCATACCTGTGGACAAACGCCACACATCCATGCTGGCATTAATATGACATTGACCTTCACTTTTTGACCTACACAACTTTGAACTTTTTCACACATTAAGAAGTTCGCCGGAGTTTCTCATTGCTGTCATAACTTCTATATCCCTTGATTGATTACTTCAATATTTCAATACACCATACTTGTGGACAAGTGCCACACATCCATGTTGCCCTTAATATGGCCATGACCTTTGACCTTCACAACTTTGAACTTTTTTCACATATGAAGTTCGCCGGAGTTTCTAATTGCCGTCATAACTTCTATATCCCTTGATATATTACTTCAATATTTCAATACATCATATTTGTGGACAAATGCCATACATCCATACTTCCCTTAATATGACATTGACCTTTTGACCTTCATAACTTTGAACTTTTAATTCATATTAAGGAGTTCGCCTGAGTTTCACAATTCCGACATAACTTCTATATCCCTTGGTGGTTTACTTTAATATTTCAATATCTCATACTACACATCCATGCTGCCCTTAATATGACGTTGACCTTGTGACCGTCATAAATGTGCTTGTGAATAATTATCACTTTGGTTAATTAACTTTGCCACAGTTTCTCCAATCTGCCACCGGGGGCATTCGTGTGCAGACGGGCCACATTTCTTGTTTTGGATGTAAATATTCCCTTCTGATTTTGGGACCCCCCCCCCCCGAATGCAACAGGTTAAATACGAGATCGAACCACCCATTGCACCTGCATTAAATGTCCTTATAAGCTGTTGATATGCCGTTAAACACCAATACATCAAAACAAATCGGTTGGTCGTCTGTTCGTCCGTCCGTAAGAAAACATTGTAGATCTAGAATAGCCGGCTCGTAACGTTTGTCATATTTAGTAAGATTTAGAATTGATACTAATTGTTTGATTAGTGGAATAGTCCAAAATTAACATGATCATTTCATGTCACATGTTTAGGGGTGAAATTTATACACACAAATGTACTTGAATAATTGCTGTGTAAATGCTAGCCTTGTTATAGCTACACAATCTGATATGTCTCATACACATGGTGAAACCAGATGGCCGCGGCCTGCATGTCGAGCCCGCCGAGACATCTGGTGAGCTCAGGGTAAGCATGTAAGCTATATATGTAGCAACAGATATTGAAAAACAAGAACTGGTATCGTTAAACGAAGCTAATCCCCTCGCGGGCAGCCTTGATAATAAACAAAAATCAAGTCCTCAGTGACCTTGACATTGGGCGGTCGGAACGTGGGTCGTATGCAAAGCAAAGCACACATTGTGGCCAAATAGACACACATTGTGGCCAAATAGTATAAAAAACGGTGAAGCGATTTATGAGTTTTAACATTTTTGCCTTACAAACAAGGTGACCTTCTAACTCAGTTGACCATCACGTTCGGCACAGTGGCTGCATTTATGGGACATTTGAGAATTAATATATGGATTATGACTAATAAGCATATAAAATGTCAAGCCAATCCGACGGTTACAAAGAAAGTAGGTACCTGAAATAATGCACATTTTGACAAAAACTTTAATGCAAACTTGTAAGTCCTTTACCCTTGACATTGGGCACAGGGGCAGCGTAAGTGGGACACAGAATGCATGTATGGATGATGACAATAAGCATACGAAGTTTCAAGCAAATCTGACTTACTGTTACAGAGATAGTAGGTATGTGAAATGTTTAACGCAAATTTGGACAAAAACTTTAACGCAAACTTCTCATTTGACTTTAACCTTGGGCTCAGGGGCCGCATGAGTGGGATACATCATGAATATATAGACGATGACTAATACGCATATGAAGTTTCATTACATAGATAAAATGTATTTAAAAACTTTAACGCAGATTTCGGACGGAAGGACGCGGACGGACGGACGCACAGACACCCGGACGTCATTGTGATCACTATGTATCGCTTTCCGCAAGCGGGATCGACAGATAGCTACAATGTAACCAAATCTACACAGCATGATAGTTGTTCCACATACAATGTAACCAGATCTACAGAACCGATAGTTATTTTACAAATGTTGTAACTAGATTTGCACAACATGAAGGATGACAATTGCTTCTATGTAACCATATCTAACCACAGGTGGAAGACTCGGACCTATGACACCAAACAAATGCCTATTAACAAATCCCATTAACCCACCCACTTGGTCTCGCACATTACCATCTTCTATTTATAGAAAGGTGGGTAAGAATATGGCTATTATAGAAAGAGCCCTCTCTTTTCCGATTCGCATTTACACAATAAACATCGATTAAATGTATAAAATATGTCTCTGCCAATCGATAAACGTATTAGGTGTGTAAATATACTCACTTCAAATCGCTGTTTCAAGCATTTATTGAGTTATTCGCGTTTTTATTACCCCATCCAAATCGAAAGTTGCGTGTACGAAAGAATCTCACACAGAATCGGAGGCCGTCCGGCGTGGATTATCGGTCATATTTGGCCGATAGCTGATCGCCAGCTCAAACTGATGACGTGCACCATGACCATATACATTAGAAACTCCAACCATACAACGTTCGTCCAATTCTGATCGTTCACCGATCTAAAAAACACTTTTCTGTCTAATTTCGTTCATTATCTGGAACCGGGTCAATGCACCATCTTCCATAATACAACCGGAAGCGTCTATGTAAAGAACATCTCTGATTGGCTGAATCTAAACTGTGATGACGTCATTCAACCTATTTCGGGATTCCGGAAGACATAATCTGATGTACGCGAATCATGAATGAAAGTAGAAAAAATGTGTTTTTTAGATCGGTTAACGATCACACTTGGACGAACTTTGTATGGTTGGAGTTGCTAATGTATATGTTCATGGTGCACTACTTTAGTTTGAGCTGGCGATCAGTTATTGGTCAAATATGACCGATAATCCACGCCGGACGGCCTCCGATTCTGTGTGAGATTCTTTCGTACACGCAAATTTCGCTTTGGATGGGGTATACAAAATGTGAATAACTGAATAAATGCTGGAAACAGCGATTTGAAGTGAATATATTCACACACCTTTGTATTCATTCACCATACCTTTATCGATTGCCAGAGACAGAAGTCATACATTTAATCGATGTTTATTGTGTTTGTGCGAGCCGGAAAAGAGAGGGCTCTTTATATAATAGCCATATTTATACTCACCTTTATAAATAGAATATGGTACTGTACGAGACCAAGTGGGTGGGGTAATGGGATTTTTTTAATAGGCATTTTTTTGTGTCGTAGGTCCGAGTCTTCCACCTATGTATCTAACCGGACTGTGTGTAGAAGTGGACTTCGAGATGGCAGTGACGCCGAGATCTTTATCTGCAATAGATGGAACATTGGTACTGCCATCTCTCATTTTAAGTCGCGTTTATGAAAGAACGAGCAGATTTCAGACGATCTCAGCAAACAATTTCGCAAAGTCCGGCGTGAGCAATGTATGTCGATGCTTGTGCTCCTATCACTGATGGGCTGGCCGATAGCAATTTTGCGACAGAGTTGATGACAAAAAAAAAGCCAGTCGCGAATAATTGCAGTCACAATCCTGATGCGAGCATGCAAATGGATATCGATGAATGACATAGACACTTGTGATTCCGATGTTGTCAGCGATAAGGTTATTATAATAGATGAACAGGCCCTAGTCCAATATGTCAAAAAAACCACCTGAACTCGACACAATCTCTAACTTTGGTGATGTGTTTCTGAAATTCGAAACATTTGACAGATACACCAGTGCGTCACTGAAGGAAAAGGCAAAGGTAAAAATAGTGGGGAAAACGTAACCAGTGATATTAACTATTACACTCTTGCAAATTATTTGCAAGGGTTTCACTGTGAGAGAAAACCCCTAATCAACTCCTTACAAATAATACACCGTGAAGAGAACACCCTAAATTGCGCACCTGTTTTCTTGGAAACCACGAGCTACCATGCAAAATGTTTAATTTTTACTACAGTCAAAATAAAGTTATTTGAAAATTTGGAAAGGGTCTCGACTAATCTAGAATGTTAATGTCATTGAACACATTCCAAACATGCACTCAAATATATCTGGCTCATAGAAACAGCTGAGTAATTTGGATTTAAAAAAGTTTACATGACGTCACACAACGTAACGTAAAAACGCGGGGAAACACGTCATTGTATAAACTATTCATGCGCACATCACAATTCATTGATTATACTCTCAAAAAATAGACTAAATGTGCATATATATCCGCCGTGGAAGTGTAATACATATGATATTCCATCGTACATGTTTGAATACAGGCGCGGATACAGGGGGGGGGGGGGGTGGGGGGGGGGGGGGGGTCCGGACCCCCCCCCCCCCCAACCCCCGACCCCCCCCCCCCCCCCTCACCCCCTAACCCCCCCCCCCCCCCCCCCCCCCCCCCCCCCCCCCCCCCCCACCCCCCCCCCCCCCCCCCCCTGCTCCCGTCAGAAAAAATATGAAAATCTACAATACTCGAATAATTGGATGACTTTTTTCGTGGCCTAGGTGTCAGGAAATAGCATCTGCGGCGATCTGGCATCTGCAAATTTCCTGGGGGAGAACCCCCAGACCCCCCTATTTTAAGATTTCGCGCTCGCGGAGGTCGGCTATAGCGAATTTTAATTACAGACCTCGAACCCGGGACCTCTGGTTTACCGTACCATCGCTCTAACCGACTGAGCTAGCCGGGCACGAATACACACTTCCTCCCCTCAGTGAGTTACGTACCGCGACATACTTCCCCGCCAAATTGGAATTCGTCCCCGAATTCTATATTTAATTCGTCTCTGAATTCCATATATTTGGTCCATTTTGGGTAGTATATATATCAGTCACGGTCCCTCGTTGGGCGCCAAATGTCACACGGTGAGAAAAATGCATATCCTACCCGAGGCTCGAACCCGGGACCTCTGGTTTACCGTACCATCGCTCTAACCGACTGAGCTAGCCGGGCACGAATACACATATTCTCCCCATAGTGAGTTACGTACCGTGACACAAGCAACTCGTTCGCTACGCTCACTCGTTGCTTACGCGGAAGCCGACGCACACTCGTGTATTATTTCCCGCTATTCAAAATCTACGATGGAATATCCTCTATTTATACATGCTACAATGAGCATCGGCAATGCATCTATAACTATTCTTGTTTCGCATGCAGATACCAAAGCTCAATATACTGAATACATTGGGCAGCTTCCACTTGAACCATTTGCATATGGAACTTCAGATCGCACAAACAAACCGAATCGTATTAGCCCTGATACAGTGGTACACTTTCATGAAGAAGCAGATACACAACTCCCACTTCAGGTCATATATACCACTTGTCAATGTCACCTCGGGATACATTTGTTTGGTCACCCGACACGGATGTCTTCATCTTACTACTGGATTTGGTAGCCACTACAGGTCAGTTGAAATTGATAAACGGCAGAGAAAAAAATCTTCAGAATAATCGATGTGCAAACCAGGTTTTGGTTGGCTTGCATCATTTCACAGGCGCCGATTCGGGAGGCAAGTTTTTAAATTCTCTGAAGTTTGGAAATGGATATAACCATCATGACGATATTGACATAGCGAGTCTGCAGATGTTTGTGGTGTATATTCGCCCCAAAGTACCTGCAAAATAGTACACGGCTTGAGATGGGAGTTATTTAGAACAAAAACAAATTGAAAATGAGAAACTCCCACCTACTCTTTTGGAACTCTCAAACCAACTATACAGAGCCGATTTCAAATGAGGGACAGATCGTACAGTGAACCAAAACCACAGCTTCCACGCCTTGATGCTCATGGGTGGGAAGTTGGTGCGAATGGGAAGCTGACACCCGCTAAATGTCTTCTTTCTTTCCTTCTTTCTTTCTTTCCTTCTTTATATACTGCTATCGCGAGGATTTTTTAGCAGGCTGGGCCTCAGGTTTTAACACAGCTGCTCCATTGGCTGTTTTATAATGTGTAAAGTGTGGATGTAAAGGTTCCTGTAGCGGAATGACAAACTGATCATGAAAACGAAACGGACTGCCTGCCATGTACAGCACTTTGCAAATGCACAGTGATAATGTTGATGAATACAGGATGGATACACGATGACGACGACTGGTAGATGCTTGTATTTGTGCTAATCAAGATGATTCTGGCCGACGGAAATATATCGCAGATAGCAGATCGTCATATGACAGTACATGTATCATCTACTACCCTCTTGTTTTCAAATAACAATGGATATATATGACAAATATACAATGTACCATGTTTACTGCCCATGCCTCACGGATATCACCTTTTATGTGTATAAGTGTTCCACAGTGGGTGTGTTTTTTTATCGCGGGCCCGTAAACAAAATTTTCTTCCCACATTTCACATTGACAACGAGAAACCACAGGTTGAAGTAACGGACCGAGGTCTATAAATACATTAAATATGCCTAAAAGCATCAATAAATGAAGGAAAAAAATAAGCTAAAAAATATTTGTTTACCCCCTCCATATACTCCATTATACAAGGTTCCTTACTTTTTAATAGGCCGAACCCGGACGGCCTCGAGACAACGGACTCTCACGAAACGTCAACGGAGTTATATCATTGTCGCCTATTGCAGAAGTTGGGACAATGTTAGAATTCTGCAACGATATATTCCCCGATGCGCTATGTCAACGCGTTTTCGAGCTATCGATTGTTTTGTTTTAAAAAAAGTATCATCATTGCTAGGTCGGGAAAGAACGGACACATTTCCGAGGCCGATACTGCTATATAAAGGAGTAAACATCGGGTTCAAAAGGCACTTTTACGTCGGCCCGGCCCGTAAAGAAACATTTTGCATAGAGAAAACATTGTTTCCAATCGAACATTTGATCAAACCTACATTTATACCCGTCCTGTGCGTCACGACATACAATTTAATCGCACATACATTTCTATAATTTCTCGGGAAGCCATGCCACTCTATGTTCATCCGGAATTCCGTGTGGCACCATCTCACCAGCTGGCGACTTGCCTTGCGCGGTTATCGGCTAATCATATTAGTGTAACAACGACTGTACTTTTAGCGATGACGTCATCGGAGAAGCCCACGGTGATTGGAAAACATGGCTTCCCGATAAATGATAGAAATGTCTGTGCGATTAAATTGTCTGTCGTGACGCACATTATTTCATTTGTTATGATACGAGGTTGTGTCCGACCTAGGAAAAGCAGCTGTAATTCGATATTCTTTGCATAATTAGGTTCTAACTATGCTATTTTAGCAAGATAACAATAATTATCCAATGAACATGTCACTTTCTGCCAAAATATTCACATTAGCGTTAATAAAATCGCGGAATTTGTTATGATACGAGGTCGTGTCCGACCAACGTTAGAAGCCTTGTTCATATATATATAGAGTTATACCGATGCAAGTCGAAACACGCGGAATGCCTGTGTCCTCATCTGGGTGCACAGCTGTGCTGCCGGTGGATGGAAATGTCCCTAGGACATGTGGGCCAGCGGCGGAGAAAATGTGCCTTACGACATTTACGACAATTGGAGATATCGGTCCCCTGATGCAGACACTAGACTATTTGTAATGAATGATGTTTCGGGGAATTTATATTAAGGAAACGAACAGTGTTTTACCTTGGCTTAGCGACGACCAGCTTACAGCCTACGGATGCGCGTACTTGAGATCTGGGGTTACTCTGGTCATACACGTCATAAGGTCCGTTTTCTCAGTGGGGACCATTATGTAGCTGTCACACTAATGTGATGCAGGTACAACGGACAGCCGCAATTTAATCATGATACAATATCGGTAACAAAGTCGCACACTGATACATTGGCTGTGCTGCTGTTGTTGTTGTTAGTTGTAGACTGACTGTAGCGGGAATTCTAGACTGAACAGTAAGTATGGTTATATACTATACCGTGTATTGTACTTGCTCATGTCAATGTGAAGTATTACTCTTTGTAATATTTTTAAAAATTAAATTCGGAAACGAAATATTCCACGAAATTTATGATACTCGTCAGAAAATGCAGGCACCTCGCCAGAGGCTCGGTGAATAAAGTGTGCGTGACTCGTTTCATTAAATTTCATATCAAAAGGAAACTCGATTCAGATGCGCTATGTATTGAAATCATCGTGCACCAGTGTAATACATAGAGAATACGAGGCTGTTGTATTTGATTTGATATCTAGTTATCAGGCAAGGCTACATGTGGAAACGAGTAGTAATTCCCAGACACTAGTATGGTATTCTACTTATCAGGTAACGTCTTACGCTACACAGCATGTGCAATTATCACGTGGTTTTCATTGAAAAGAATACGGGCTTTAGTTTAAACAATATTTATTTCAAGTTATGGCAAGTGAGATATATATACATACAATTGAGAACAGGATTAGAAAACAAGCTTTTACACTTATGTGAATTCTTCTCCTGGGTTTTATTATGCATCGTTGACCACCGTAATAACAGTATGCGTTAATATATGGTTAACTTTATTGTAATTTTGAAATTTGCGGCGTGTATCAGAAACGGATAGGTCGGATAATCTGTTTAATGGCGACCTATCATTTTCCGATATAGGTGCCTACGCCGCAAATTTCAAAATTACAATGCGGTTAATTCTAATGCACTAATTTACTGTTTTGCAAATTGTATCGCGTCTATAACATGACGAGTATATAAATAGCATAATTATCCGAGGCAACATAATATCAATGTAGATTATAGGGTTAACTGTATTGTAATATAGGGTTAACTGTATTGTAATATAGGGTTAACTGTATTGTAATATAGGGTTAACTGTATTGTAATATAGGCTTAACTGTATTGTAATATAGGGTTAACTGTATTGTAATTTTGAAATTTGCGGCGTATATCAGAAAATGATAGGTCGGAAAATCTGTTTAATGGCGATGCCGCAAATTTCAAAATTACAATGCGGTTAACTTATTTCTAATGCACTCCTTTACTACTGGCGTAGGAATACATATTGAAATAATTTACGACCGTTCATCAACAATGATATACCTGTAATGTATGACCATCAGCCAATCAGATTACGTGATATTTATAGAGTGCATTAGAAATATATAGTAATGCAATGCTGTTCTCGTCCATGTAATGGCAGCACCGAACTTCCATCAGCCACTCAGAGCGTGTACTATTTATAGAGTGCATTATAATAAAACATTAACAGCGGGAAACAACTTTTTTAGCACAGCTAAATTCAACTTCTCATCTGGCACAATGATCCATCTCTTCAGCCCATGTTCTTCACATTTCCTGCTCACACTCCTCTCTGAAAACCCCTACTTTCTCCTGTAAGGGCATGGAGGTATTCAGCAATCTGTAGATGCCTATTCCGTTAATTTATCAGACCTTCTATAACATCTACGTGACTTTGAAAAGCTTCTCCTCAGAGTGGAACTCATTAGCTGGTATATACTCATTTCTAGGAATCAACAGTTTATGGTACATTATTTACAATGCACACTCGATTAAAACAGTCGGTTCACCGGCTATTTACAGCTAAAAAGGAGGCTTGAACCTGGCGAGAGGTGCCGTGTGCTTTCTTTATGTGGTTTTGTTTTGTTTGTCTTTTCCCCCACGTTCTTTCGCGGTATAATCATGATCATGGAGAGTCTTTTATATCTCTCGATATGTAATTGGTGGAAAAATCGGCGGGTATGTAACTCGATATCTTTTTTTTCCTGTTCGCATTACAGATTAAGGCACTACTAGCATTGCATATATGGTTCGTGTATATACCTTCCATTCGTTTTCCGTTTTTCTGCAAGAAAAACGAAAAACGGTAGCCGTGTTCGTGTTCCGCTTTCCGTTTTATAACAAGAACAAACGGTAAATATGTTCGTTTTCGGCTTTTACTACGAGAAAAAGCGAAAATCGTTTTCCGGTTTTTGTTTTACAACAAGAAACTAAAAATATACCGTATTTTCAATTAAAACATACATTTTGCATGATGTAAGGGTTCCCAACAGAAAAGCAGAAAATGACGGATACGTACATACATACAATCAACAAGAATATGGCGGCTCTTTAAAGTCACGTAGATGTACATGTATATAGAGATTGCTGAATAACTCCAAGCCCTTACAGGAGAAAGTAGGGGTTTTCTGAGAGGAGTGTGAGGAGGAAATGTGAAGGACACGGGATGATGAGATGGAGCGTTGTGCCAGACGAGGATTGGATTTGGCTGTGCAAAATGCAGTTGGAGAGGTACCAACGGCTTACACTTTCTTTTCATAACTTGCCTTCTCGTTGTAGGCTATATCCGTCATCCGCTTCCATGCAATTTGAACAATTTAAGAATGATTGGAAACTGAAGTATTTCTCCGCCCCTCGAAAGTTCAAATGTGATTGTCTCGCCTAAACATGGTTTATATATTACATAGTTTATTGCAAGTCGAAGACAGTTCTGTATAAAGGAGTATACAATCGGTGGTATGTTTAGGACAGACACTTATTTTTTTCTTACTTTAAAGATGTCGAGCACTCGAGATAAGATGTCGAGCGCCTCAACATATAGTGCGTGTCCTTAACATACCATCGTATAATATATTCCTTTATACAGTACTGTCTTCAAATTTGGGAATTAATTATGTAAATAATGCAATTTTCCCACGTGTAACATTTTTATTTTTATTGCAAATCATTCAATGTGTGCCAAACACATTTTACAACATTGCTACAATTTTCTTAAATCATTTTATACTACTATTTAGATCAAACTGTATTTTTTGGCGGCCATCTTGGATTCATATAAATGACAAGTGAATTAAATGATTAGCAAATATGCTTTACTTGACATATATACTGCTTTTAAGAATTTTAAGCGGCTGAATAGTGCTTGTAAAAGGCCAACTGCTGAGTTAAGCTTATTTTTGGTGGCCATTATGAATTAATGCTTCCAATATGCATTAATAAAAAAAATGATGTCGTATTTTATTTGTCTTTTACATCTTAACTGAACAAGATAAAAACCAGGAATAGTTTGATTTCTGGTAAAATATATTTATTACTGTGGTTGGTGGTTAACGTACAGTGGTGCATTATTCATTGTATGCAGTATGTGGCAAGATTGATCAACTTCAGACCTAAATATGATGTTTTGTCAGAATTTGAACAGGATATAAATACAGTGAGCTTTTAATAGTACATGAGTTATTAGATGGGGCGATTGGGACTAAATTAACAACAGACCTAGGCGGAGGAAGTCCCTTTGTGCATTATAGTTAGAAAAATAAGTGAAATCTACATAGTTACGCCCTTTATAAATCCAGTTGCATGACTTAGTGTGTTTAAGACTTAACACTTACTAACAGCTGAATTTTATATTGGAACGATATAAAGGATTAATACATAAACTCGATAAATTACTCATATGAAAACAGATCTCTAACAGAATCTACAACAAGGAATAATTACGTTACAGCCAAAAAGTAGATAAAAACACACTTTTAATGGATAATTGGAGACCAATATGCATTTAAATGTTGATTATAAAAGTGCAACTAAAGTTATAAGAATGGGCCTTTCATGTTCTTCATTTCTTTTACTGATTGTTTTGCATTCATTTTCGTTTATGTTATCCTCACATGACTGCTTGTCATTTAGTTTTGGTTCCGAGAGACTAAAGTAACTGTTATTTTCGTGATCTATTACTATCATTACTATAAATATGCATGTAGTATTGTTTTTGCATGATTCAGAATGTGTGTTTGATCATTCTCAAGCATGCAATTTATCGTTAGTTGTTTCTTTCTTCCGATCTCTTTTTGTTTGTGGCGGAGTCCACAATGTTAACTTTTCGTGTTTTGTCAATTTCTCTGTTAATGTACCACATAGAACCACCATACTTGCACAACTTTGTAACCCAATAGTGCCCATCACTTTCCACTATCTAACATGTCACATTGTTTTGACCTTCACCTATTCTTTCCGAGTAATCAACTTAGCCATTTTCAATGTTAAGTTTTCGTGTTTAGGTCCATTTCTCTGTTACTGTACCACCTAGGACCACCATGATTGTACAACTTCATAAACAACGGATGCCCGCCACATACTACTATCCTACATGTGACCTTTTAGCCGGGTTTTCGAGAAAAAAAATCCCGGGTATTGGATTGGCGAAAGCCGGGCTGGCGGGCGGCGGCGTCCGTCCATGTCAAATGTTAACTTTTCGTGTTTTGTCCATTTCTCTGTTACTGTACCACCTAGAACCACCACACTTGCACGACTTCATAACCAACGGGTGCCCATCACATACCACTACCCAACTTGTGAGTTTTTTTTCTTTTTTTACCTTGATCTATATTTTTCTCCGTAATCGACTTATGTTTTCGTGTTTAGGTCCATTTCTCTATTACTGTACCACATAGGACCACCATACCACAACTTCATAAACAACGGGTGCCCACCACATACCACTATCCAACATGAGACATGTTTGACCATGACCTAGTTTTCTGCATAGTCGACTGAGCCAATTTCAATGTTCAGTTTTCGTGTTTAGGGTCCATTTCTCCGTTACTGTACCACATAGAACCATTATACTTGCACAACTTCATAAGCAACGGTTGCCCACCACATACCACATGTGACCTTTTTTGACCGTGACCTATTTTCCCGCGTGATCGACTTTTCAATGTTAAGTTTTCGCATTTAAATTTGTTTTCCCAACTACTAAATTTACCACATAGAACAACCATACTTGCACAAGTTCATAACCAATGGGTGCCCATACATTGGCCGGTTGTTTTCCGCGTAATCGACTTAGCCACTTCTGATGTTACGTTGTTTAGTTTAAATCTATTTCTCACTTAATATGCCACATACAACCACCATACTTGCACAACTACATAACCAATTTGGTGCCCACCACATACCAATATTTAGCATGTGCCCTTGATCTATTTTTCCACGTAATTGACTTTAGAAATTGGACAACACTCATCAGCCAGCACAGAGCATTTCCAATGTTAAATTGGACAACATTCATCGAACAGCACAGATGTTCACTCGTATATTGTACTAATACATGTATGCCAGCCTGCAACTGCATGCAGGTTTTCTCATGCACTGGCTTTTTTGCTATCTTAGGCCACTGATAGTTGTCACTTTTAATCGTGGTCATAATAACATTAATAGCCAAGTATCCACTATCCATTTTCTATGCCTTGAAGAAAACTCGGTCTTCTTGGCTTTGCCTCGTCTCTTGTTTATATTCTGCATGTTGTAATATGCTGTTATTAAGTGTAAAATATATCGGCCCTCTGACTATATCGCATATGTGATCCGACAGAAACCCGGTAATATATCACAGTTCGTTTAGTAAGTTAGCTTATTATCCAAGCATATTTGCTTGGATATAGTCCTTATACAGTTTTTGAGACCTCACATGATTTATGCAAATGAGTAATTGTCGACCAACGAACGTACTTCATGCTTCATGATTCTAGCTACGCCACGTGAGAGAGTTCCAAAGCGAGCGGTGCATTATGAACGTGTCACTTACATTTTTGGCCAGCTACATTTTTTTCAGCTACAGTTATATATTTTTAAAAACAGTTTGTGATTTTATAAAATATTAACTGTCGTGTTTCATAATAAAATATTTTGTTAGGAAGGTTATATTTTTAGCGCAATGATCGACCGCTCCACATGTAATTTATACGTAGTTATACGCCATGAAAAATAGTTCTGATAGTGAGCTAACATTATATTTGTAGTGTAATACATGTGTTGTTAATTTTTCTGTACGACATTTATATTACAAAAATGTTTATCTGATTTAATATAATATAAACTGACATGTATTAATTTGAGTATATTATTTTTCACGCGCACTGATACAATTAACCTCGTGTCTCATGAAAAGTAGTTTCCGCCATTTATGCCGACAAATTACAGAATCGTTTACATAGTCATAGGTCAATGGCTCGATAAAATCCAACATTGGACAGCGAAATGATGATGATTTAAAACAGAAACATTGTTTTTTTTGACAGTTACATACCGCATGCTTTAAATAATCATCTTGAGCCATCGATATTATTATCAGTGTCCATTTTACTTTAAAACATCAACTAATCTATAATGACGTTACACAGAAAATGCAGTTACGATACACTTCACAAAGGAAACATTTGTCTTAGAGTTTGAATAATTTTAGGTTCCGCCGAACGAACGAGGTACAGCCGAAATATATTTCCGTACACATCCAAAAACCTATTTATTATATACCCGTTCAACAAAACATGCATCATAATCATTAAATAATCCGATAGTGTGATGAAATGCGACTCTCTATTATTTTTGTTGAACAATCCGAGCGCCTGTGATGGCTTCAGTTTATGCAAATTGACAAGGTCATTTCGCGCAATCGATACAATAATTTACAGGGGTTGAAATTTCACTCGCCATGGCGAGTGCTTTTTGTGGCGGTCGAGTACTTTCTACAGGCACTCGCCCAGTTTGGCGAGTGAAAGATTAGGTCAGGATTATTTTTTTTGGAAGAAATTGCCAATTAATTCCATCGATAACGGCCAACAAATGGTATTAATTCAGCGACCATTTGTTGTTTACAGTTTACGTCAATTTGCGGGAAGTAAGATTCAAGCAGTGTCTATGTACACGGTTACGGGTAGAATCTCTAGCGATTTTGAACACGGTCATATCGGGCAAGTTTAATTCACGGATTATTTGTCGGCTTTACGCGGCCGGGCTAACACATAATAGGACTGCGAGTATAGACTAGTGTATACGCGGCCACATATATCGTCTCGTATACAGTTGGGTTAACGCGTCATTTCAGACGTCGAACATAACGGCTTGGGACGAAACGGTCGGCGCCGGGTCCGAAACCATTGAATTTAGTAATTACGCAGCACGCAGCGCATGCAAACATAGCCACTATAAATTAAACTAAATCTATGTCACTCAACGCTTATAGAAAATAAGAAGTGTGCAAGCCTCTGAGCAAATTCGCTGCTATTTGTTTGTTTATGTTTCATTTAATACTTAAAATATAAATAACAATAAAATAAGTGAATATGTCTCATACGTTTTGGTAATGATCATATGTAAAAGCTTTTTTTTTTATTTATAAAAAGTGCAAGCCTCTGAGCAAATTCGCTGCTATTTGTTTTGTTTTATGTTCATTTAATACTTAAAATATAAATAACAATAATAGTGAATATGTCTCATACTTTTGGTAATGTATCATGTAAAAGCTTTTTTTTTTTATAAATAAGATGCAACATACAAAAACTGGAAATAGCAATTATTTTTTTAAAAAACTGGGCGAGTAACTTTTTGACCTGGGCAAGTACTTTTTTTTTATTTTCTACCCTACCTTGGTTCAACCTTGTTGAAGGCCGTTTCTTGTAAGCTAGGCTTGTACTGGCCTATTTTAGCGACGTCAAATTGGATAATTGTCTTTGAAACCGGGGGGGGGGGGGGGGGGGGGGGGGTGGGGGGAGAGCGCAACTAAATCATGGTTAAAATGTCTGTACAATATTTTCACGTGTTGAATTTGCTGGGTCTCTTCTTCCAGGCGGAGTTGAGTGAACTTTTGAAACTATTTAGTGTGTTCGAATTTACACAATCACTAGGGAGTGCATTCCAGTCTGTGACGACTCTTTGAGAGAATACTTTTTGTCGCAACTGCGAAGGATTTCAGGACTTTCAGTCCTTTGATATTAACAAGTAGTCTAGTTGACAGAAAATTGGTGGTCTATGATTTGCGTGCCAAGTAAAACGTCATGTAATGTTGAAAGCATAAAACACTGATTCTGGGAATGTAATCATGTGCAACATGTTTGGTCTCGGCTAAGAACGTAACTAAATGATAAGGGTATAACATGCATAGTGAACTTTCAAAACATTGCTATAGGAATAAATGGTAAAGTACTTTTGGCACAACAATTTGATTTCATCGTTATTCTAGAAAAAATATTTAATTTTCAAATGCAATTATAAAAACGCGATATAACGTTCGACTCATTCATAAATTACTTGAAGAACATAATTGAGATAGAACAGGAAATAGCCACAGAAAAGGATAAACGAGAACAACACATTATCAACTGGGGTAGGTTTAATGTATAATAAGTTTCAATCACTGCAAGACAATCAAGCACATTATACATTTATACATATGTACAGATAATGACAAATGTTCAGCAACACAGGTCTATTTGATATGAACACAAATGGAAATCTGTATTTCCTTCTTTTTTCAAAATAAAAAAAAAACAGTACAGGGATTGGTATTCTTTTGTATACGCTCTTCTAAACATTACTTTCTAATACATTTATATGTAACTTATTTAGTTATAAATATATATTAGTATCACGATTATGTTCAGTTGGTATACAATGTAATAAAATGCAATAAAATATTTAATCATCAAAATAAAAAAAAAAAGTCCTGTATATCATATGTCATTTATTTTTATTGAGCATCTTTTGTTTGTATTTATTCTACCGTTTAATTTATCTCAATTAAAATCAATAACCTTGTAAAAATCTCCTTCTAATATTAGGGACTCACTATTATTTCCAATGACTATATATTCAAAAGTTGTGAAAGGTTTATGTCTTCAATATTAGGTCCATAAATATTCACTCTTACTATGGTTGAATTATACATGTTTAGTTTTAACAATTGCAGTCGTCCTGTGATTATGTCTTTATATTCAATGATGTCATAGGATCAGTAAACAGTTTAAATTAAGGAAAATACCAATCCTTGTACTGTTTGAACTGTTTCGAGAAAGGAATAGTTCATGACCCCATTCATTTTTTTCCATTGCTGGTTACATTCAGGTGTACAATGAAGCTCATGTAAAACGCATATTGCAAAACTATTTTGTTTCATTCATGATATTTATGCACGTTTTGATTGATTCCGAAATCCATTTACTTTAAAACTACCGAATTTAAAAACCATTGGTTATGTAGTTATATTTTACATTATGTTCATGAGCTACATACATGTTTATACATAATGTTATTGCGGGATATATCGGTCCGTACAATACTCAAGGTGCATGCTCACGTGGTTAGAACAACAATAACAATGGCTGAAAGTGTTGAAAGCGCGCCCACTCCAAATTAAGTATTATTTGAGAGTTTCCTTACTATGCAACGGATTTTGATGAAATGTGGCGCAGCAAACGCGTCTTCATGAGCTGCATTGTGGTGGTCTGGTGACCTCGGCACATACGACGTTCTTGCGAATAATCGATTTCCGTGTCAGTATTGTCAGTAAACACGGAAATCGATTCTTCGCAAAAACGTTTGGGTCAAAATACCGAGACCACCAAATGCAACTTAACAAGACGCGTTTGATTAGTCATATGTCATCACAATCCATTACAGAATAAGAACAATATAAAATAATACGTACCTTGAATCGGAGGCTCATCTGGAAGTTTCAGTAATTGTTGTTGTTGTTGTTGTTGTTGTTGTAACCACGTGATCATGCACCTTGATACTGCGCGTCTTTACCATAGCAAGCACAACAAGGGGCACACATAGTAAATTTATATAAGTGGGGATATAGGTAATACGGGTTTGGAATATATATATAATATATATAATAATATAGTGATGTTTCAAATAAATGTCAATCGGGTTTTAATTCTTGGTTAACGTTTACATTTGGGACATTTTCTCAACAACATATTTGTCTGTGTTCACGAAACTTGGACACAACTTGCATCATTTACCACAACCCACCCATAAACCATCCGCCCATCCATGCCTTTGATTTATTTGTCCCGCTTACTTTACTGAGCAGCTGTGTGCTCTTAACACTTAGACCGCTATCTTATTGTTTTTGTCGTCTGCTGTTTATTTATTATTTTCCATTTTTATCATCGAAAACATGTTTTGACAGCACTTTAGAATAATTTACAACATGTTTTGACACCACTTCAGAATCATTTCCAATGGAAATGATTCTGAAGTGCTGTCAAAACATGTTTTTATTGAGAAATAAGGCAATATATAAAAGCAACAGCAGACGACAATTGTTGTGAGTAGCGGTCTAAGGGTTAAATATTGATTAACATTTACATTAGAGTCATTTTCTCTCAGCAACCTACTGGTCTATGTTAACAAAACTTGGGACACGTCTTCCCCTTGTTTGCTTAATTTCCACCCGCTTAACCCCAACCCACGCATACATTATCCGCCCATTCATGTCCTTGACCTAATTTCACCGCTTTAATTGCTTCGCAATTTTATGTTTTTAAATCTTGGTTAACTATTACATTTGACTCATTTTCTCAACAACCCATTGGTCTATGTCTTGTGCCGTATAGTATGACCAATAAGTGCAAAAGTAGTGCAATTCCGGCGGAGAGCATGACATTTGGTACATAGGGGTCTTCAAGTATGCTGAATAAAATTAATCCAGGAGACAATAGAAAAAAATGCTTCCTTCCGGCTTACAATGACGGATTTCAAAATGGTCGTCATGTAAAAGTATATTAGGCCCTCTATTGATACATACTACTCATATGCATGCAATTGTAATGCATATACAATGTTTTGAAAGCCACAAAGCATAGACAATTGTAACAATACAGCTTGGCCGATGATGTCACGTTAAATTTCAAAATGGCAGCCATTCGAATAAGCTTTTCATCATGCTTCCGATGAGTGAAAATCCTCCCAGTACAATACTGTAATTGCACGCATCTATCTATGGTCAGGCCAGTAAAGCAAAACATCTTTAAATATACCATTTAATAGCTGCACGTTTTCTGCTTTATAGGCAACAGGTTGCACTATATCTCTACACCTCGCTACACAGTAAAATGTGCGTAATAGCATTTACATTTCGCACATTAAAATATAGAAAAAAACATGAAAGGCGTTGACATCCATACTTCGCTATATTGTTATTGAGAGACAATTCTACAATATGGCACACACAAATATTACCACAAATATACATAATAAAGTGTGTATTAGCAAATGGAATAAATGTAATTTGGGTAACAGTTTTACAATCTCATATATTTTCATTTGTGGGGCCACCTTTTTGAATTTCAATCGAAAATTCACGTAATTCAAAAGCATACTCAAATGTACAATAATAGTGACATAAATAACATATACTTAGAGTAATAATACTATACATAATTATCTCCTACATTTTAGACTTCTATTGTGCAGATCAGAGATATAACACACATATTTATTTGGCGTCCATTTTGCAATTAAACATAGCATCCATGCGTTATGCGACAGTAATTGAGTCAAATGGTTAAACAATTACATTTCGGAAACAATATATATATTTAAATTTTACCATTTGCCAATACTTCTATAATGCAATGTTATTAGAATACACATGTCCAAACAACTTCCTGTTAGACATTATATGCATAGTTTGAACTTCTGTTGGTCAATAATTATGAGTACTTATGTGAAGGACAACATTGGGTGTCCATTTTGACGTTTTGCCACGCTTTGGTACGTAATATATTAGTATTATAATCCCAATTACGTAATAGGCATTCAATATGTGCAAATACACATTATAGTAGTCAGAGTATATGCAACTTGGATTAGAAAATGTGCCATTAGGATTCGAAAATATGACCAGTTTGCATATTATGCGTATTTTGAATTACATCTTGCTTATATCTCAAGTTATTGCCATTTCTTTATTTACCAAACGCGGATGGCGGCCATCTTGGATTTTGAAGAGGTTACGTACCTCGGATCAAATGTATCCCAATTTATTTCAATTCAGCATACCTTAAAACCCCTGTATACAAAGCTTCATGCTTTCCTCCAAAAGGGGAACATCTTCTTTGTTTATCCGCCCCACTATAGCATTCATAGGCAAATAAAGAAGAAGAGTTACGTTTCAGCAATTAATCAAGTGTATGATCCTCTGTGCACTATACGAACACCGATCAGCCTACCCGTATGCTTTACTATGTGTTCTTCTTTTCAGGTAGACCTTGTTACAAAATATACTGATCTACACAAGTATGGCTACCTTATTCACTATAGACGCGACAAACATGTCTGCCTCGCCTGAGCCCACATTGCCCTTCAAGACGACGCCATTCCAATATTCCAGCTCAGTTGCCGGTAATTTCATATCATCACCTGGTGTTAACATTAATATCACTGAAATTTACCAAAACATCACGGACGATTTCAATGTAACAAACACAACGGGATATATAAACGCCACAGGGACACAAACAGTTCCCCAAGACAGAAGCTGGCTATATGTCTACCCAGGACCGATCATCTGCCTGTTCGGAATCATCTGCAATATTTTGAACCTGTGCGTTTTGAACCAGAAGGATCTTAGCGACTCGCCATACACATACCTCGCGGCACTGGCGTCGGCTGACCTCGGCATGCTCACGCTCGCCTTTATACACCTGGTAAGCTCTAACGCACCACTGACGTTCGCTAAAGCCTTCTACGATGCCTACATATTCTTCGTTGTCGGCAACATCTTTTTCAACTGCAGTGTATGGTTCATGGTGCTCCTGACCATCGAGCGAATGTTGTTCGTTATCAGGCCAATGACAATGCGGTCTTCACGTAAGAAGGCGCGAATTCGAATCCTGATTGTCGTCATCTGCTGCACAGTACTAAACATCCCGCGTTTTCTGTGTTACGAGATCAGCTATTTCCATGGGATGTACTATCCTAAAGGAACACCGTTCCGCAGGAGTGAGACGAACTACAGAAGCGCGTGGATGCAGGCGATATTAATTAATTTCATTCCCTTGATTATACTGGTTATAACAAATTCAACTCTGATTCGAGCGGTACATCACGCCCGCGTGCAGAGGAAGCAACTGCACATGTCCTGTAACAAGGAAGAGTCTCTTCAGCGTGATCAAGCCAGACTCACAAAGACGCTCATCGCCATTGTGATGTTGTTCTTTGTGTGCACAATACCATCTGCGTTTGTTGAGGATCCGATTGCGTACGCGCTTCTCAGCGGCGAGAAAACATGGAGCCAGTATCTGCAGTCGTCAGGCAACCAGACATTTATTTATATTTCAAATCTCCTTCTTTTTCTAAATTCCGCCTCCAATTTCCTGCTATATTGCGCATTTAACGAAAAATTCCGTAAAGCCACGGGCACGTTATTCCGCAAGTTGGTGATAAAACAGCGACGACTGCGGATGTATAGTGCAAGTCAAACGTCCACCACCAGCGGCACAAAGACAACCAACATGTGACTGTCTCGTATGGAGTGCGCACCCCGTTGTCCGTGTATGTTATCTGAGGAGGAACTGGATAACTGGTACATGTACATTTCTTAGTGCATACACGCACATGTGCACGTCGATTATAACCGTCATACATGTACATGTACTTTGACATAACAACATGTAAAACAGTGAAGGGGTGTGTGCTGTGTAAATAATGTATTTCGCAAAGACTACACAACCGGACAGTTAGTATGTAATAGTATAATCCAATATAATAGAACTTTGAATTGAGGAAAGGATGCGACAGAAAACTACATTCATACGAAAAGCCAATGTCAGGCTAGTGTATTTTGATATCAAGCTTATCAGACAAAGCTAGGAAACGCGAATTCCTATGTCTCCAAGCCGAGTACATGTCAAAAGACCGGTGTGACTTTTTCTATGAAATGCGCGGGTTTAATGCTATGGTTTGTTGTTGAAGTGACTGTAGTTTTGGATTTCGGATTGTTGGTGATACATTATACCATCGTCAATGTCTGACTGAGCACGCTGCTGTCAGTCGGCATGAATTTGGTCACTACACACATGCGTACCTGATAAACTCGATGTCTTATTCCACAACATAAATGTCATGTGTCACGTCATGTGTCTATTACTTTTTAATGGTATTACATTTGATTTTATGTTATTGTGCTATCGGCACGGGAGTAACCACAGGTGGAAGACTCGGACATAGGACTTGATAAATCGCTCATTTATAAACCGTTACCCCATCCACAAATTTCCGTACAGTAGACACTTTAGCCTTTTCAAGGTAGGAATTAAAGATCTTGGAAAAATGTCGTAGTTTCGGACTCGCTCAAACATCACACATTTCGATTTTTCTGCTGACTTATGCCTCTGGTAATCTATAAATGTCTGAGGTCTACAAATATATTCACTTCAAGCATCTGCTTTTAGTATTTCGTTAGTTACGGGCGAATTAGTTACCACAGACAAGGCGATAATTGTGTGTACGAAAGAATGTCATTTGTGTGGGGTGTGGAAGCATACGTGTAGAATCTGGCTGAAATCGTAGGGCAGGCCTAAGTCCGATGTTACAACTTGTGACTAATAAGTGTCATTCACTAACCTAGACCTAATAATCTAAAACGTGCGTTTATTTTGATTTGCGTCCCAACATTTTAACATAACCTCCCGTGAACTTTACTTTCAGATTTCCCTTGTTATATTCGCAGAATGATCAATAATTACGTCACGGGAAAACCTAAATTGGAGCGTTACAAATACTACAGCCAATCAGGTGGCGATGTGTGTGTGGGATTCTTTCGGAAAGAGAAACTTCTCTGTAGCTAATACGTGTGTAACTAATAATATACTAAACACATACATGTATGTTTAAACTGAATATATTTGGGGGCCTAAGGCATTTATCATTTGCCAGAGGCGTAAGTGAGCAGAAAAATTGAAACGCGTGGTGTTTGAGCGAGCCCGAAACTAAGCCTGCCATGGGCATTTTCCAAGCTCTTGCCTACCTTGGAAAAGGCTATACTGCATAGTGTAAGGAAATAGGTGGGTGGGGTAACGTATTTCAAATGAGCCATTTATTAGGTCCGAGTCTTCCATCTGTGGGAGTAATGGGAGTGCGTGGGAGTGAGTGGGCCATGGGTGCTATATACATGGGTGTAACGGGAGTGAGTGGGTCATAGAACTGTGTCTGGTGCTATATACACGGGAGTAACAGGAGTGAGTGGACCACAGTGTTGTGTCTGGTGCTATAGCCACGGGAGTAACTGGAGTGAGTGGACCATCGTGCTGTGTCTTGTTCTATATACACGGTAGTAACGTGAGTGAGTGGGCCGTGTCTGGTGCTATAGACACGGACGAAACGGAAGTGAGCAGGCCATAGTGTTGTGTCCGATGTTATAGACACGGGAGTAACAACTGAGTGGGCCATAGTGTTGTGTCTGTTGCTATGGTCACGGGAGTAACGGGAGCGAGTGCGCCATAGTGCTGATTCTGGTGTTATATATACGGTAGTAACGTGAGTGAGTGGGCCATGGTGGTGAGTCTGGTGCTATATACACGGTAGTAACGTGAGTGAGTGGGCCATAGTGTTGTGTCTGGTGCTATATACACGGGAGAAGCGGTGGCGAGTGGGCCATAGTGTTGTGTCTGGTACTATATACACGGGAGTAACGGGAGCGAGTGGGCCATAGTGCTGAGTCTGGTGCTATATACAAGGTAGTAACGTGAGTGAGTGGGCCATGGTGCTGAGTCTGGTGCTATATACACGGTAGTAACGTGAGTGAGTGGGCCATGGTGCTGAGTCTGGTGCTATATACACGGTAGTAACGTGAGTGAGTGGGCCATAGTGTTGTGTCTGGTGCTATATTCACAGGAGTAGCGGGAGTGAGTGGGAAATTGTGTTGTTTCTGGTGCTATATACACGGTAGTAACGTGGGTCACGGTGCTGTGTCTGGTGCTATATATATGGGAGTAGCGGGAGCTACGGGGCGCCAAGTGGCCATGGCTCAATTTTGTCAACAAAATTCATTTTTGTGCCACAAAATTCAATTCTGTGTCACAAAATTCACTTTTGTGTCACAAAATTCAATTCTGTGTCACAACATACACTTTTGTGCCACAAAATTCAATTCTGTGTCACAAAATTCAATTCGGTGCCAAGAAATTTCAAATTGTGTCAAAATTCAATTCTGTGCACGAATTCAATTCTGTGTCACAATTCAATTCTGTCAATTCTGCACACGCAATGTAAGAAGGACTACCATTGGTCAGAAACTGCACTGAGAAAATGGGTCACGGTCGCCGATCTACACATTCAATGTCGATGATTCATTTCTCATTCTGCCGATGATTCATTTCTCATTCTGACATTTTGCTTCAACTATCTCCAAACAGTCAAACGTTGACAAACTCATTCGTATTTAAACTCATTTGCGTTATAATTGTACACATAATTCATGTACATGTAGATCTCCCGCGAGTACTGACGTCATGTATTGTGTATCGCAAGGTACATCTGCCCCAGTTAAATCAATAATACACGCTCTGTGGCCTGTGTTCTGACTGCTGTCTGTGTTTATAAACAGAATGTGTGTATTGGGCCATTTGAGGAAACCATTTGTAGTATTTGTGTAGATACCATGGATACTAAGATGGTGTATACTGTAAATAATGCATGTAGACACATAGTTGCGAACACGTAACTTCGCAACTAGTAGACACAGATCCAATACCATTTGTTTCACAAGGTTAGATCTACTGTTAGAATACGACGTCATCTAATGTCATTTTCGAGCATAAAACGTTACCTGATAAATAGAATACCAGGCTAGTGTATTTTAATATCAAGTTTATCAGGCTCCGCTTGGAAACGGTAGGAATTCCTCGGCAAGCCTCGGAATTCCTACGCGTTTCCTAGCCTTGCCTGATAAACTTGATATCCAAATACACTAGCCTGGTATTCTCTATATATGGGCTGCTCTCCAGGTCTAGCTATGTCCCGGCTACTTTATGTTTGACCCTGTTTACATAATTGAGGGAAAATTCTGAATATTTTTCTTATTTCTCCTTCAAAGTATATATGCTTATATGGTGTGACCACTCATTTGTAATCATAATATAACCAAAATAACTGTCCATAAAGAAGCATAATATTGATATATTGGGTTATATTTTCTCATTGAAATATTTAAACATGCAAGTGTACTCCACCATCTAGTAAAATGGACTAAGACCGATCTCAACCAATCAACGTAGATATGACATAGACTATCCTACGCAAACTAATTTTTGTGGACAAAAATGAATTCTGTCCCACAAAACTGAATTTTCTTCACAAAACTCAATTCTGTCTTACAAAATTGAATTTTGTGACACAGAATTGACAGAATTGAATTTTGTGACACAGAATTGAATTTTGTGACACGGAATTGAATTTTGTGATTTTTAGTGTTACAAAACTTAATTGTGTACACATAATTAACCTGTCCTGCATGGCGCCCCGTAGGAGCGAGTGGGCCATAGTGTTGTGTCCTGGTGCTATATTCACGAGAGTAACAGGAGTGAGTAGGCCATAGTGGGAAATTGTGTT
>CM055281.1:39983930-40035442 GCA_029237695.1 Conchocele bisecta
TTCGAACGGTCCTAGTGGACGGACAATACATGCCTGTTGTTTACTTTAAAGGATGGGCGCTGACATTGAACCGTGTTAGTTTGACGTTTAACAAAAACATGCCTGTTGTTACTTTAATGGGCTGGGCCGCGGCCTTGGAACGGTCCTAGTGGACGGACAATACATGCCTGTTGTTTATTACTTTAATTGCTGGTTCGCGGGAGGCCTTGGTAACGGTCCCATAGTAGACGGAAAATACCAATGCCCCCCCAGTTGTTTTATACTTTAAGGATGGGCGCGCGACCTTAGGAACGGGTCCTAGTGGACGGACAATACCTATCACTGTTTGTTTACTTTAAGAAATGGGCGCGAACCATTGGAAGGGACCTAGAAGACCGGAATCTATACATGCCTGTTGTTTACATTTCAAGATGGGGCGCGACCTTGGAACGGTCCTATTGGACGGATACAAATACATTGCCTGTTCGTTTACTTTAACTTTAATGATTGGGCGCGAAAAACCCCTTTGGAACACGGGTCCTAGTGGGACTGGACTATACATGCCTGTTGTTTACTTTAATGACTGGGCGCGGCCTTGGAACTGTTCCCAGTAGGTCGGACTATGCATGCCTTTTGTTTTTGTTGTTTTTCCTTTAAACGGATGGGTGCCGACCTTGGAACTGTCCTAGTGGACGGACTGTACATGCCTGCCGTTACTTTAATTGATGGGGTCGGCCGCGGCCTTGGGAACGGTCCTAGGCGGAACGGGATTATAACACTGCCTGTCGTTTACTTTAACGGCGATGGGCGCGGCCTTGGGAACGGTCCCTAATTGACGTAGGCTATTCAATGACTGCCGTTTAACTTTAAGGATGGGCCGCGGCCTTTGGGAACGGTCCCCTAGTGGACGGAAACTATACATGCTTGTCGTTTACTTTAAGGAATGGGCGCGGCCTTGGAAACGGTCCTAGTGGACGGACCAATACATGCCAATCGTTTTTACTTTAAAGGATGGGCGCGGGCCTTGGAAACGGTCCTAGTCGACGGACTATACATTGCCTGCCTCGTTTAATTTTTAATGTTGGGCGCGGCCCTTCGGAACCAGTTCCTATTGGACGGACTAAAATACATGCCTGTCGTTTTACTTTAATGGATTGGGCGCAGCCAGTGGGAAACGGTCCTAGGTGGACGGGACCTATACCATGACTGTGCCCGTTTACTTTAACTTTATGGATTGGGCGCGGCCTTGGAACGGTTCCTAGTGGAACGGACTATGCATGCCTGTCGTTTACTTTAAGGATGGGGAGCGGCCTTGAACGGTCCTAGTGGAACGGACTATAATAATGCCTGTCGTTTACATACTTTAATAATGAGCGGGACTATACATGCCAGCCGTTTACTTTAATGATGGGCGGCGCGGCCTTGGAACGGTCCTAGTATACGGACTATATATACCTTTCGCTTATTTTAAGGATGGGCGTGGCCTTGGATCGGTCCTAGTGGACGGACTATACATGCCGGTCGTTTACTTTAATGATGGGGGCGGCCTTGGAACGGTCCTAGTGGACGGACTATGCATGCCTGTCGTTTACTTTAAGGATGGGCGCGGCCTTGGAACGGTCCAAGTGGACGGACTATACATGCCTGTCGTTTACTTTAATCATGGGCGCGACCTTGGAACGGTCCTAGTGGACGGACTATGCATGTCTGCCGTTTACGTTAAGGATGGGCGTGGCTTTGGAAGGGTCCTAATGGACGGACAATACATGCCTGTTGTTTACTTTAAGGATGGGCGCGACATTGGAACGGTCCTTGCGGACGTACAATACATGCCTGTTGTTTACTTTAATGCTGGGCGCGGCCTTGGAACGGTCCTAGTAGACGGAAAATACATGCCTGTTTTCTTACTTTAAGGATTGGCGCGACCTTGGAACTGTCCTAGTAGACGGACAATACATGCCTGTTGTTTACTTTAAGAATGGGCGCGACCTTGGAAGGGACCTAGTGGACGGACTATACATGCCTGTTGTTTACTTTCAGGATGGGCGCGACCTTGGAACGGTCCTATTGGACGGACAATACATGCCTGTTGTTTACTTTAAGGATGGGCGCGACCTTGGAACGGTCCTAGTGGACGGACTATACATGCCTGTTGTTTACTTTAATGCTGGGCGCGGCCTTGGAACGGTCCCAGTGGACGGACTATGCATGCCTGTTGTTTACTTTAACGATGGGCGCGACCTTGGAACTGTCCTAGTGGACGGACTGTACATGCCTGCCGTTTAATTTAATGAGGGGTGGCACGGCCATGGATCGGTCCTAGCGGACGGATTATACATGCCTGTCGTTTACTAGAATGATGGGGGCAGCCTTGGAACGGTCCTAGTGGACGGACTATGGTCTCACGGGACAGTGGGCAGCTTGCTTTAAAAAGGGGGTGGACGATTTTCTATATACTTCACTACCGACCCTGTAAGTTACACCAGTGTGTCTAGAAAAATAGGTTTATGAATATTTCTTGACTTTGGGAGGCTTGACTAGGTGTAGTTTTTAGAGTATTTCATAATTCTACGAAACTGAATGTTAGGTCCGGTTGATTTTGACATCTTGGAAAATGGCGCATGCTATGCTGTCTCGCCGGTACGGTTTCGCGTCAGAATTTAACGTATTTTTAGGGCATCTGTAGCGAAAATTTGAGCTGGTTATGACCCCGCTTTAAAACCATTTTCAGAAAATGGTGTGGTGTTACAAGTGATAGAACAAGACATAACAAAATATCTGTGCCTCATATTTTCATGAAAACAATTCCGATCCATTCAGTCGTGTTGAAATTTCTGGCCAAAAATAGATGGGTGGGATAACTTTGTAAAAAATTAATTGAACACATCTGATGCTGTTACTGAATTTTTATTGTGGAGCGCGATTTGTACTTCCTTTGCGAGTATTACTGATTTTGAGAGGCGGTGATTTTTATAAGTCACCCGCCGCCCTCAGAAAAGCAGTAAATCTTGACTATTTTAACCGTCCTGTGATGCCTATGCATGCCTGTCGTTTACTTTAAGGATGGGCGCGGCCTTGGAACGGTCCTAGTGGACGGACTATACATGCCTGTCGTTTACTTTAATGATGGGCGCGGCCTTGGAACGGTCCTAGTGGACGGACAATAAATGCCTGTCGTTTACTTTAATAATGGGCGGCGCACCCATGGAACGGTCCTAGTGGACGGACTGTACATGCCAGTCGTTTACTTTAATGATGGGCGGCGCGGCCATGGAACGGTCCTAGTGGACGGACTATATATGTCTTTCATTTATTTTAAGGATGGGCGCGGCCTTGGAACGGTCCTAGTGGACGGACTATACATGCCTGTCGTTTACTTTAATGATGGGGGCGGCCTTGGAACGGTCCTAGTGGACGGACTATGCATGCTTGTTGTTTACTTTAAGGATGGGCACGGCCTTGCAACGGTCCCAGTGGACGGACTATAAATGCCTGTCGTTTACTTTAATGATGGGCGCGACCTTGGAATGGTCCTAGTGGACGGACTATGCATGTCTGCCGTTAAGGATGGGCGCTGCCTTGGAAGGGTCCTAATGGACGGACAATACATGCCTATTGTTTACTTTAAGGATGGGCGCGACCTTGGAACGGTCCTAGTGGACGGACAATACATGACTGTCGATTACTTTAAGGATGGGCGCGACCTTGGAACGGTCCTAGTGGACGTACAATACATGCCTATTGTTTACTTTAAAGATGGGCGCGACCTTCGAACGGTTCTAGTGGACGGACAATACATGCCTGTTGTTTACTTTAAGGATGGGCGCGACATTGGAACGGTCCTAGTGGACGTACAATACATGCCTGTTGTTTACTTTAATGCTGGGCGCGACCTTGGAACGGTCCTAGTGGGCGGACTATACATGCCTGTTGTTTACTTTAAGGATGGGCGCGACCTTGGAAAGGTCCCAGTGGACGGACTATGCATGCCTGCCGTTTACTTTAACGATGGGCGCGATCTTGGAACTGTCCTAGTGGACGGACTATACATGCCTGTTATTTACTTTAATGAGGGGCGGCGCGGCCATGGTACGGTCCTAGTGGACGAACTATACATGCCTGTCGTTTACTTTAAGGATGGGCGCGGCCTTGGAACGGTCGTATTGGACGGACTATGCATGCCTGTCGTTTACTTTAATGATGGGTGCGACCTTGGAACGGTCCTAGTGGACGGACTATGCATGCCTGTCGTTTACTTTAAGGATGGGCGCGGCCTTGGAACGGTCCCAGTGGACGGACTATGCATGCCTGTCGTTTACTTTAACGATGGGCGCGACCTCGGAATGGTCCTAGTGGACGGACTATACATGCCTGTTGTTTACTTTAATGAAGGGCGGCGCTGCCATGGAACGGTCCTAGTGGACGGACTATACATGCCTGTTGTTTACTTTAATGAGGGGCGGCGCTGCCATGGAACGGTCCTAGTGGACGGACTATACATGCCTGTCGTTTACTTTAAGGATGGGCGCGGCCTTGGAACGGTCCTAGTGGACGGACTATGCATGCCTGTCGTTTACTTTAATGATGGGCACGACCTTGGAACGGTCCTAATGGACGGACAATACATGCCTGTTGTTTACTTTAAGGATGGGCGCGGCCTTGGAACGGTGCTAGTGGACGGGCTATGCATGCCTGTCGTTTACTTTAATGATGGGCGCGGCCTTGGAAAGGTCCTAGTGGACGGACTTTACATGCCTGTCGTTTACTTTTATGATGGGAGCGGCCTTGGAACGGTCCTAGTGGACGGACTATACATGTCTGCCGTTTACTTTAAGGATAGGCGCGGCCTTGAAAGGGTCCTATTGGTCGGACTATACATGCCTGTCGTTTACTTTAAGGATGGGAATGGCACTGGAACGGTCGTAGTGGTGGACGGATCCCCTGGGTGGGTGCGGGTGGATTGGGACAACGAAAAACCCAACTCCTACAGAATGGGCATCCAGGGGGCGTACGATCTACAGTTGGCCAGCCCTCCGTCTCACACGACAACGCCGGTGCCGCACACCATGTCACGTGATTCTACAACAACGGGAGCCATCGTAACTCCAGGTACACAACCAAATGCGTTAAACTTGTCCAGATGTTACTGAACATGTACTGGCAATTTCAACTAGCAATCAGTTTGTTTTTCTGTGCCTGAGCTGTGCTACAGCCAATCGAGCTGCTTGATTTCAAGCACAACAATATTCAAGCATTTTTTTTATATCAAATGCTTGATAAATATTGACATTATTAGCGCAGGTGCTGGTGTATTATTGAGCCTACCATGTCAAGTTTGTTTACTTAACCTTTCAATAGAATGCGGAAATGTAAATTATTGTATATATTTTGTGTTTTATTGCGTAAAACGGGCTTTCACGGCGTAATACACTTCAATCACACTGCTTCATTTCAAACAAAATTTTCAAGCATTTTGAAATAAACCAATTGGCAAATATTTGCAAGATTAGTGCAGGCGGAGGTGCAACTACATGTAACTTATGTGCAATGATCAAGGACTTTCATGTATTTATTTATTTATTGCCGTACCGCCTGCGCTAATATTGCCAATTTGTGTCAATATTTTTATATCAAATTACTTAAATATTGTGCTGGAAATCAAGGAGCTTTATTGGCTGAGCCTGGGTTGTGCTACAGTTTAGGCTCATCCAATCCAACTGCTTGATTGCATGTTCAGATTGCCAATATCTGTTCAGAAACGTTGACATATGGATCAGATTAACGCAGGCCGTTGTGTACATTTAGCTCCCGGTTTCTCCATTTATCATATGTACAGTAATTAAGGACACAAAATGTATTTTGTTATCTAAGTTTGCTTTCTGTCTTAGTGATTGACATTCTTCGTTTAAAGACACATTTTGCTTCAATGATACAATGTCATGTAATGTTTACTTCGTAAGAGTGAGGCAATATATGAATATGTATAACATTTCTGAAAAGTCCCTTGTTACAGTATACTATATAGTACATTGAGTTGCCATCTCCACCATGTTAATATGTACAAGCAATCATACTGTTTCACCACTTCGAGCGTTTGACAATACAGCAAAAATTATGACAGTAAATCTAATACATATCTGAGCTTTTCTCCCATCAATACAGCCGTAGTTACTCGCATAGCAGGCAAGTAGACGCCAGTGACAATACACTCCTATAACGGCTCACGATTTGATACAGTATGTATAGTAATACAGGTATATCTCGACAGCAATGTGTATCTAACTGTTACACAGCTATAAAAAAACAATTACAGGGGCCCGTTTCACAAAACATCGTACGACTAAAATGTTCGTAAGTGAAAATTTAGGATCGTCTGTAAATTTCAATTGATGGATTCACATTTATTGAGCATAGGCCGCATATGCATATGCAGCCTATGCTCGATAAATGTAAATCCAATACTTGTTTACACGAAAACATTGTTAATGTAAAATTTACAGACTCATATTTTGCACTTTAGTCGTACGAAGTTCAATGAAACGGCCCCCTGGATTCTCAACAAATTGACAATGGGTCAACAAACTCGTTAGAAATCAGACTTTGTATCAGATTTTGCGATGAACACCACTCATAGGATGTTATTATTTCATGTAATTGGAATATATTGCACCAAGTGTATGCCATATTATTTGTGGTCTGTTTCAAACGCCACAATATGTAAACCTGACTGTTGGCTTATGCATACAAAGATTGCCGACATAACAACTTCATGTGCCGTATAGTATAATACACAGTAACAAGCGAATGTTATTCATACACCTTATCATATTTAGGAACCAATTATATTGTTTGAATCGAATGGTGAGCAGGGGTCATACGGGTCCTCAACCCTTTCATCCGTAACTAACTGGAATGGATTTCGATATCTTAATGTGGTAACAAATCCAACCGTCACAAAATTGATTTCAGACTAGTCCATTTATGAAACGGGTGTATTTTTTTGTTCTAAAAAATATGAAAATTACTTTCAAAAAGTGCAGATCCTGATGAGACGGTTCGTTACGAGCCGGCTTATCTGGATCTGTATGAATAAAATGTTTGTAACTGCAAATTTAGGATCGTCTCTAAATTGCAATTAATTTTGCACTTACGAACATTTTAGTCGTACGACGTTTAGTGAAACGGCCCCCTGCATTGTTTGCATACACTGCTATAGCGGGCTTTCCGGTTCAAAGGGCTCAACCAGACTGACTTAAAATGTAGTACTGGACGAACTATTCACAAGTTCAGTCCATTCCAGGCAGATTTTGTTGTATAATGGAATTGTTGCTTTAGAAGTTAAACTTTGCAATCCCGTTAGTCGTTACTGTCTGTTCCACGTTTTGCTGCCGATGAACCTTTGGCTATTAAACATATTAAAATTCAAAAATATTTAAATGTAAGTACGTTTTCCTCAATAACAAAAAAGTCACCCTCCCAAACATTTTTTATTTGATAAAATTCCATCAAATATTGATATTATTGCGAAAAAAGTATTTTCGTATGGGAATTTAACATGGGGGAGGAGTCAAAAAACGAATCATTTTGGAAATTGACTCCAAAACCTTGTTAGATAGCTTGGAAATGATGTAACTAAGAAAACAAGTTAGATTTTGAAAATCGGTCCACAAGTAGTATATAAGAGTCACAATGATACCACCATCACCTATGGAAGGTGCCAGCTACGCGCGGCACCTTCCACAGCATGATGGTGGTATCATTTGTGACTCTTATATACTACTACCGCGAGACCATATATTTATGACATGAGAAGATACACCCTATTGAGATAAGAATCCCTATGTTATACTCAGTATTATATACAACAATCTGTCATACTTTTATTACGAATAAAATAACAACTGACACCCTATTGAAGATAAGAAAATCCATAAGTTATACTCAGTATTTTACAGCAATCTGTCACAAATATATACTGACACCCTATTAAAAGACAAGTTATCCATATACTCAGTATATATACAACAATCTGTCATATATTTATTACGAATAAATATAAACTTACACCCTATTGAAGATAAAAAATATATTGGTTATACTCAGTATAATGCCTACCATAAAGCAAATGAGAGAGCAAGCTAAGTAGTTGGGGAATTTCCCTAAGAGGTTTGAGACTCAAGAAAGATATAGCAGATAGGATAAGTGACGCGCGAGCCGTCGTCTACGAGGTGAGGCTGCGGCGTGCGGTTTCGACCGGACGACTGCCCGCCGACCCCGAAAAACGCTCCGAGAAATTGGAGAACGAGACGACGGCCAGTCTGCGCGCCACCGCTTACGCGCAGCGTGTAAAAGAAGATCCCAGCGCACGTAGAAAACCCCTATACAAGGCGTACTACAATAAGATTTATCAAGGGTTGGTGGGGGGACCTCCCAAGAAGAGGAGAGATATCGCCAAAGCTTTGGTGGAGGAGGGTCCCCAGGATTCTCGCCGAAGAAGCCGAAGTTAGGGAAACTGTTGATAGGGGTAGGAGGAAGATAGTATGGACTTTCGAGAGGGGGGTAGACGGGGAGATCGCTAATCGTATAATGAGTAAAATTCGCCCCAGAGATGACCACGGCATGTTACCTGAGGTATTCGTGCTCGTATCGATATTAGGAACATAGAGACCGACGCTACTATGATCTATCACAAACAATCAAAGGGCAGCCCGTGATAAACGAGATCGCCAAAGCCGAGAGTTGGATATCCGATAGAGAGAAAGGTCGAATGGACATCGACAAAGTCGATAGACCAAACACAAAATGGACCTTCGTTCGTTGATATCGGTCGAGGTGAAGATGATCATCGACGCTCAACAACTTCTCAATGGAGCGGGAAAACTCCAGACTGGTTAAGACAGAAAAGGGGAATGTATTCCGTCGACACGTACGACGACTACTTGTGTCTGTTTAGGTGCATAGCCATCCAACGTGGAGAGAGACCAGACCGCTGTTGTGAGAAGGCACGAGCTCTGGCTCGCGAATATCTCGGGCATGATAACGGACCGGGTAGCCAGGGAATTACCCTGGACGATATTAAGAAGGTCGAAGAGCGCTTCAATCTGGGTATTCGCGTGTACGAGCCCACCGCCGATGGAGTGTGGTACCTCATGAAGGTTCCGGCAAATTACGACGTGGTTGGGGGGAAGACAATGACGATAGGAATGTTTGGAGGTCACTCGTTCCTCATAGCGAATCTCCGCAAGATGACGAACGAGTACGGGTGCACCGGATGTCAACAACGGTTCACAAAGTCGTGTAACATGCACAGGCACGCGACCACCTGCATGGGTGGAAAGACCGTGGTGACATGTCCAGGTAAGAGGGTAGAGAGACCACAGTCGGCCTACGAGAAGGCGTTCTATCCTAAGGGGTCAGCGAGTGTGAGGTCGATTCAATGGTTGAGAGCAGAGAGAGGAGAGGGTGGAAAGCACATACATCACGCCAACTGCGGTCACGGTGGTGAGAGGTGGGTGGCCGGTGATCCGGTCGACGGTTACTGCGAGACCCGAGACCGTGTTTCAGTTTCACGGATCTACGAGAACCCCCCCGAGACCGTGTTTTTCAGTTTTCACGGAGCTACTGGCACGGGTGTCCGAGGCATTGCATGAGAGGTAACGCGAGATCGCTGTACAAGAGGACGAAAATTCAAGACGCCAAGATAAGGAAGGCGGGTTACGAGCTGGTGGTGGGATGTGGGAGTGCGAGTGGTTGAATGAGGTGAATACCTACTATCCACAATCGCCACGCGAGGAGGAGACGACTCTGTACCCTCACCAGATAGTCTACGACTTCGAGGCGTATCTCGACAAGTCAAAAACCACGCCACCCACCAAAGACCTGACCTTCGAGGTCGAGCACGTTCCTATATCGGTGTCGTTGGGGGATACGATGCATGAAGGGATCACACACCTATGCGAACGAGATCCCGACACGCTAGTCGAGAAGTTCGTGACCGAGCTGCAGATGAGAGGCAAGGCAATCAGGGAGGGGGTTAGGAAGAAGTATCTGCCGGCCGACATAGATATGTTATCGAAGTCTCAGCAAGCAAAGATTATTTCTTTTGGATTGACCAAGTCCCTCCGGTGGTGGGGTTCAACTGTAGCAGGTACGACCTGAACCTTATCAAGCAGTACTTTGTAGAGAAGTTGGCGGCCACCGTGAATAAGGTGATGGTCGGAAAGAGAGCCAGCACGACGATGTTTCTGTTTACCCCGGAATTTAGATTTCTCGACATCATCCAGTATCTGGGACCCGGTACACGTACGACCGGTGGGTTAAGGCGTACGACTGTAAAACGGTAAAGTCTCACTTTCCATACGAGTGGTTCGATAGCGCGGACAAGCTCGACCATCCGGGGCTGCCAGACTATCCCGAGTGGTACTCGAAGTTGAAGGGTGAGTTCCTACTGTCGTTGTCCGAGTGGAAAGAGTGTAAGAAGGTATTCCGAGAAAAGGGGATGAAGACGTTCAAGGTATGGTTCCAACACTACAACGACTTGGATGTAGGACCGTTCCTAGAGGCTCTGACTAAAATGACGGAGTTCTACAAGGGAAGAGGCGTGGATATACTCAAGGATGCTGTGTCTCTGCCCGGTGTTTCCCTTCAGTACCTACTCCGCGGGTCGATCGATGGGAAGGCGGACACGCCCGAGCTGTGGTCACGAAGTCTGAAACTTACGAGATGATGAAGCAGGGATTGGTCGGTGGTCCGTCCATAGTATTCTCCAGATACGCCGAGGCTGGAAGGTCGACGATCAGGGGTCAGGTGGGGAGTCGGGAGGAGAAGATGTGCAAGGCGGTGCTGGGGTACGATGCCAATGCTCTATACCTATCTACTCTGTCGAAGGACATGCCGTGTGGTGAGGAGCAGATATGGACGTGTGACGACCCGGAAAGACAGTCGTATATAGACCGTTTCGTGAGGGAGGTCAGGAGTGAAAAGTGGTTCGGATTTGCGGAGTTGGATATAGAGGTCCCTGAAACGTTGAGAGACAAGTTCTCGGAAATGTCACCGCTGTTCGTTAATCGAGAAGTCGATGAGAACGAGGTTCCGCAGCACATGAAGGACTACCTGGCCGGGACCGGTAGGAAAAGAGTCGAAGGACAGAGAAAGCTCGTGGGGCAATGTCCGCCAAGAAGATGATCATATACTCCCCGCTGCTAAAGTGGTATCTGGAGCACGGTCTGATCGTCAAGGCGGTGCATAGGGTGATAGACTACACGCCCGGCAAACCGTTTCAATGGTTCGCTAAAGAGGTCACCGCTGCTAGAAGGACGGAGGACGTCGACAAGAGCAAGGCGGTGTTTGGCTGATATCAAACTGGTTGGCAAACGTTCGTGGTTGTGGCAAGCTGATAGAGGCACAAGAGAGACACCTGAACACCACATATACGAAGGATGAGAAGACTGTCGATCGGGCACTGAGGTCGGCGTGGTTCGAAGACCTGGAGGAGATTGGGGAGGCTTACGAGATATCGAGCAGAAGACTCGAGTGGTGATCAACAGACCGTTTCAGTGTGGCATAGCGGTCTACCAGTGGCCAAGCTCCGGATGCTGGAGTTCTACTACGATTTCTTGGACAAGTACGTGGATCGCGGAGATTTCGAACTGATACAGATGGACACTGACAGCATGTACTTCGCGCTGTCGAGAAGACGCTGGCGGCGGTGGTGAGAAAGAATATGAAGAGAAAGTTTAATAAGGAGAAGACCGATGGTTGGCGTGGGACGTGTGGAGCAACAGAACTCCGGGACTGTTCAAGCTGGAATTCGAAGGGGATAGAGCCATCGCTCTGTGTAGCAAGTGTTACTACGTGAGCGGTGATGGAAAATCTAAGCACTCAGCCAAGGGGGATGTCGAAGAGATCTAACGATCTGACTTGGGGGAGGTGGTAAGAGTGCTCTCGAAGGGGGGGGGGTAGGGATATGGCGGAGAACAGGGGATTCCGAATGATTAACGGGGTGATGAAGACGTACTGTCAACAAAAATTAGGACTCTCGGCGTACTACGACAAGAGGAGAGTGATGGAAGACGGGTTACACACCGAGCCTATAGGATAGGTAAAAAAAAAAGAGAACTCTGAGAGAGAATACTAAAGACTCTGATGATCCGGGGGTAGCTGGGTGTCAGAAGGCACCGCGAGAAGTTCTTCGCGAACAAACCCTCGAGATGGCCCATCATCCAAATAGTAGAGCACGGGCTCATCGGGCTTGGTAATAGATCGATCTAGATGATATACATTGAGAGACCACACGGGATCAGTCGCGCGGCGGCTGCCACCTTCGAGCTCTCCCGGTTGATAGAGGTACCGGACGTCAATATCTGATGGAAGCCGTTGCTCCTCTAAACCCAACGGGTCGCCCGCGCGAGACGGCAGAGGGCTCGCTCGTCACCCTTTTAGACTTGATAGCATCTACGGGCTTCTACCTATCAATCTGTCACCTCTCCGTTCAGTGCGGAGACCACGCGGGCAGTCTGGCCACCCACTCGGTCGATCGCGAATGAGGGTCTACAAGTCTTTGGCGTATTGGTGTCCGAACAGTCTCTCAGCCAGGGTTCGATTGAAGCGCTCCACGATCCCCTGGTCCCGGTGGATTGTT
The DNA here is from genome assembly GCA_029237695.1 of Conchocele bisecta. Taxonomy (NCBI): domain Eukaryota; kingdom Metazoa; phylum Mollusca; class Bivalvia; order Lucinida; family Thyasiridae; genus Conchocele; species Conchocele bisecta. Next base: position 39,996,550 of record CM055281.1, read on the forward strand.
GACGCGGCCGCGTCTGACAGAAACTTCGTGCTTAGACAATAGATGAGAGACCGCGCCCATGAACTCGCGGCCGGGATCGACCTGGAGAAGATTCGGCCATTTGAGAGGACTCCTCTTATATATTCGGGAGAGAGCCTCGGCCACCTCCTTAGACTCTTTAGTGGCCAACGGCTCAGCTCCCTTATAACGACTCGCTACGTCAACGACTGTCAGCGCGTACTTGTACGTCATACGACCGACGCGATCGTGAGGGAAAAACAGGAGATCCGCTTGGTGAACTTGGTTCGGCACCGGCACGTCGAATTTCGGGCGCGGAATATTGTGAGGCGCGGGTAAATAGATCCGCCAGATGGCCTGCTTCTTGAGCCATTCCTTGACAGCGTTTTTGTGCGGATATGCCAGCGCGTACTCGCGGTTGGCTTCTTTCGACCACGCTTCCTTTGCGCTATTGAGTTGTTCTACAGCTAAATCGTGACGCTTGCGCTCCTCATCCACGTTCGAGCTTTTCATTTTAGAGAATATAAAGTTGCTACTGCTGAACGCCAATGCGTTTACAAGCGCACCACCTACTATTACTGCGATTGAAGCCATTTATTTCCATATATTAACTGGTAGAATTCCAGCTTTAACTAGATAATCTCGGGTCCAAACTGCGGCCGCTACATCTAAGGTCGCGAGCCCTACGTCTCTCGCAGTAAAGTCCAATTTGGGAGCGGATCCTCCTAGGGCCATCTTTGATAGTCGAGCAAACCCGATACTGAAACCCGATATCACCACGGCGTGATAAAGCGCATTCACTAACATTTTACCGTCTTGTTCAGCCATTATAATTATTGCATATAAAAGGGGTCGCGATCAATGTTTAAATGGGGCGCATCCAATCGCGATTGGTGTTTCTTAACTTTCTTCTGAACACTGGCTGGTTGTTTTTTCGATAATATGGGGTATTTCAACACGCACAGGGCACCAACAACTGCCAGACCACCACCAACAACCCAACTCCAATTCACGAATTTGGGTTCAATCGGATTCGCCCAACTCCAACGGCAGTTGGTATTGGGTGTTGAGTGTGCTTCCAATTCGTGAATTGGGGGTGTACTCAACTGTCTTCAGATGTTTTGCTGTCTCCGTCCCCGATTGCAACGACTGTTTAGCCTCTCGAAGCTCGGCGAGTATTTTATCTTGTTTAACTTTTCGGGTGGCAGCCGCCGCCCGCCCAGCTGCCTGTCTTTTGGGATTTTTTATATGCAGTATGTCATCCAGTGGCGGAGTTGGAGCAATTGGGTTCAACTCCGTCACTCTCGCGGGTGTGTCTTGTGTCATCATTTATAATATTAGGGCTTATAGTTCGTGGGCATATATGTCCAAATTGACAGTGTTTACCCGTGGTCAACGCGGTTGTCAGCGGAGCTAAGTACATTCCAAACTTGTGATAAATTGAGCAGCAGGCTGTTCTAAGAGTGTGACCTATAAAAGGGTCAGTCTCTAGATCGTCAATCAATCCCGCGGTGTTTGGTATAGGGAGAAGTATACTAACGGCGGTTGCGTACAAAGAATGAATAGCCGCCGATCCGAGAGTTTTTTGTCATCTCCGCTCCCAATTTGGATTCGTATCGCGCATACATTTTGTCGATCTCCCGCATCTGACATCTTATCCACCTGAAAAACTGAGAGACGCCTACCGAGATAATGCTCCGATTGTCCCCCAGCAACCAGCGCAGCTAGCCGCTCTCGTCGCGCCGCATTTTTCATTTTCATTCGGAGTCGTTGCACTCAACCCAATACCAACCGCCGTTGGAGTTGATTCCGATTGCTCTGTCGGACCATTATCTATGTTGGCAGTCGGAGTTGAGGTTTCTTCTATTAGCTGATCGAGAAGTTCGTCGCAGTTCATTTTTCTTAAAATTAATTTAATTTAACTATTCTAACAAGTCTCATCACTTTAACATATTGCAAAGCACACCACCCGATACTTATGATACATTATGCTCGCAACAAAGCTCGCAGCGGAGCACCAAATTGTTAACATTGTTAACCATTGTTCAGCATTTTGTTCAACATTTGTTAAGCATTTGTTCAGCATTGTTCAGCATTGTTCAGCAATTGCTAAGCATTGTTCAGCATTGTTCAGCATTTGTTCAGTAATTGCTAATTAATTATAAAATTAATTGATAACTTCGTAAGTAGTTGGTTGATCAGTCTTTAGCAAAAGCTTGGCGTGCTTAGTTTCCGAAAGCATCTGTCGAACCTCCAGGCGCTCCTCGCGCGTTGGGATAACGTCATTCTCTCGAAGACTGTCATCGAATGAGTCTCGGTCCTTGCAGTGAAAGAGGGCGACCCATTTCGTTTGCTCGCGCAGATCCTTGAGGACGGCGTGTACTTTTGAGTGGATATCCATACGCTTTGCCTAGCATGGCGGCCAGAAAATGCGAGCTCGGAGAGCATGTCCTTCTTTTTGGTCATCGCCGCCTTGGCCGAGCAATCGTCAATCACGTATAGGGTGGGCTCACCCTGGAATTTTTGGTATAAACCACGCAACCAATCGTGAAGCCTATCACCGGGGTCAATAACGTATACCTCTGGGTCGGTCCATATCCACGGGCGCCGCTGATAAGTATCGTTGTGCCGCACAGTGGGACACAGGATCACAATATGACGAAAGGCATCGCGGTAGGAGCCCTCGAGCAAGTCTAGGATGAAAACCGTTTTTCCGCATCCTGTCTGCCCACATATTATGGCAGAGTGAGCATCTCCAATCGTGAATTGGTATTGATTGTTAATTTTCTTAATTAATTTTTAGAATTATAAAATTTATTAATTAATAAATCGTTAGAATGATTGCTAATTTTCTTAAAATTAATTAAATCAATAGAGTGCTGAGACGTATCGGCCATCTTCGATGTTGAGTTGTGCGTCTGTAATTATATATAAGTACACGTTCAATGGCCCGGCTCCGTCCGCCTCTTTGGTTATCTGGATCGTCACACCCTCGCTAGCGTTCTCAACTTGGCGTCCGCTGCCGTGTATTTGGTCGTCGTCGCTGGCTCGCATGTCTAGCCATAACGCGTATTTGGTATTCAGGAAATCCGCGAGGGAGACGGCTGAGAGCTGCAGGTCTTTGGCAACCGCGGCAACCTCCGGGGAGCGCTTAGAGCCGGCAGCAAACTGCTTTCTTACTTCGTCCCACTGCTGGTGCGCGCGAAGACCCGCGCTGTAGAGTTGATTGGGTACTCCCTCGATCGTCACCTCTACCTTCGTGATTTTGGGGTTATAGAATTTGTCGGTTTTTCTAGCACCGAACGCGAACCGAGCATCCTCGAACAACATCAGTATACCTTTCATCGAGCGGGCGGGTACGTTGACATTAATGTTCCACAATGTGTCACCTTTGTCTTTCGTCATCTTGCGATGGCGAAGAACTCGGTCGTAAAGTATGGCAACGCGCCCGGCGTACTGGGTTCTGATCAATCGCGCGAGTTCGGACCATGTCGTACTCCAGCGAAACATTATCGATCGTATACGTCGATAGCATGTCGCTGGCTATGAGAACTCGGCCGTAGTCGTTGAACGTTAGTTCGTATTCGAGGCGGTCAGCCAAAGCGCTCTGATAGTAGGGCATGTGACTCTCCAACAACTCAATGTCGAGCGGGATGTAGAAGCGGTTGCCGTAGGCGCCCGCGACCGCGTTGTCGCTCGCGTTGTTTTCTGCCTTGTTAGCAGCCCCGATTCTAAGTCTGGTTACGTTCTTATTTTTGTTGGTGTCAATACCCTGATAGACGGCGTTTTCGCGCTCTTGCGCCGTCTTCCATAGGTCCTGATAACAATGGTAGACGTCGCTGTCATCGATCGACATCACCTCATTACCAGAAATCTTTATCATGGTCTTCTTGACGATGGCGCAACCAAGGTTCTGAACGACGGTTCGGTCCGCGTCTGTCGACGTCAGCGAAATAGTGAAAGCGAGGCGAACAGTACCCGGCACAATGACGTCGTTAGCTCCGAGGTTGGGGAAGCGGACCAAGAGCTGCTGGTTCTGGTCGATCGTCGATGGGTTTTTTGTTCGTAATAACGACACTCTGTCTCACGCCTTTTGCCCCGAGGGGCTCACGCAGTCTGCGGTATGGATTGAGTTTGCGACCGTATTGACTCGAAGACATAATTTAGTGAATCTATATTAAACCCGTATGGTTTTGTCTTTAATACATAATTAATTTTAAGAAATTAATATGGCTGATTACGATATTGACATGGATGAAATCGGCAGAGACGATTTCCGCGATGATGATCACATCGATGATGACATCGATAACTATGACGAAACGACCTTCATAGAGACACAGCACCCCCAATTCCACTTTTGTTTGATCCAGGCGCACCACGAAATACGCCATTTGATTAATCCACGCGCATCTTTGTTTGGTCCAGACGCACCCAAAAATACGCCCTTCCAACATTTCCCTACGTGGGAGGCCCCATCCGCAACTCCGGCGTGGGCGGGCGGTGCCGAGATTCCTGCGGGGATCTCCAAGGATGAGCTGGCGCCTCTCGAGGAAACGAATTCTCGGGTGAAACGGTGGGAGAGTGAGGTGTCTAAAAACGGCATCAAGGCCACGTTGGAGTTCCGCAGCACTAAAAGAGGAGACCTGTGGGTTAAATGGGGTAAGAGCTGGAAGTTGCTGACGTACAAGAACGACCCGAACCGGTTCCTCGGGGCCTCTTCCTTGAACCGATATGGAGTATCGCTCGCTCGAGCTCTCGGAATGATCGATGATCGGTCGCAGATGCCTCAACAAATGGTAAAAACCCTACAGTCTACCGACGAAACGCTGGCGAAGACGGCCGCCGTTATAGAAATGAGCGAGCTCAGCGATGTCCCTCGTATAGCCACCGACGCTATTAACACAGTGGAAACCACGGTCAACGAAATAAACGGCACGAAATATGACCCACCATTACCTCTTCGCGAACTCCGGGGACTCGATAAGTGCTCTGCAAACAACTCGGGGCGAAACTGGTCAATAACCTCTCCAAACTCACGGCGCTGGACAAACATACGCGCTAGAAGAAAGAAAACTTGGGGAAATCCGTGACGATAGAGAATCTACCGAGCGGATCAACAAACTCCTGCGGTCGTTGCGGGACGAAAGAGAAGCTCGCTTGGAGGCTGCTTCGACTAACCGTGAGACGCTTTCCGGCCAATTAAGTCGGAGCCGCGAAACAATCTCGAGGGTTCTGCACGAGGACACGACACTCGGTGAGCGTCTTCGCACTCTGTTCAGAGAGAAGGGCGTCACGATATTAACCATCATCGCAGCTTTCAGCATGATTATATCGACCGTAATTCTATCTATATCGTCTCTATTTGTAGCTGTCAATGCTGGTGCCGCACCAGCACCCGCACCATCACCCGCACCCGCACCAGCACCCGCGCCATCCGGCGGAGCCAAGGAGTGGATAAAAAAACAACTAAAAGCCCTCGCCAGTCTCCTGGCTAAATTAGCAGGAAAGTTGGCTGCCGCGCTGCCTGGTTTGATAGGAGGTCTCCTCTCCTTCTTGTTATCTATATTATCAAAAGCGGTCGGATGGCTCGCCGAGAATACATGGGCTTTAATCGTGGCCATCGCCGGTCTCCTACTATTCTTCGCCAGAGAGTTTCTAAAACCAAAGCGTAAATAATCCGATCGCCACGAGGGCGACGACGAGCGCTAATTTCTCCTCCTCGTGTGTTGTGCTTCCAATCTCGATTGGTGTTTCAACATTGTTGATGGAACTCGATGGTGCATCCAATTTACGAATTGGGGGTACAGGGTTCGATTGTGTTGAGGAAGGTGTATCCATTTTGTGTTTTGGGGGTTTTATTAAATTTTTTTCAAATTTATTTGAATTTACAACTCCGCGCCCGATCATTTTGGGGGTGCGCTTGATGATATCCGTGTTCACGTTACCGTTGTGACCGATTTTTTGATTGGCGGTGGCGATTACGATTTGATTATTGTAACCATCAACCGGGTCGTCTCGTAGTATCATATTGCTCGGCGCCATATAAAGACCTATTCCAAATACATAGTCCACTGGGGTGCTGGCAGTCTGCAAAACGTCTTGATAATTCTGGATCGCCTTCTCCATGTCCACCTTAGCTGAGATGGCGTCCTCTACAAGTGCCAAGAATTGTTTTTGTGCATCAAACGCTGTTCCTGTGCCCAGTATAGAACTGCAAGTTTGCTTCTGTGCGCCGAGGATGGCCCAGGCGTCGTCTTGAGGTAGAGAAATACCTAGTTCTTTGAGAATCCTCCTAATAGTATAATACGTGTGAAAGTTGTAGACACTTCGGAGCATGATATTCTTGGATGTTAGATGGTCTTTATGTGAAACTTCACACCCGGCTGTTGCGCACCATACAGCAAAATTTAGCTGGTTCTGCCAAAACTGCATCGGTGTGGCTTTCCACCCGTCTACCGCCTCCATCGTAGTAATCTTGGGCAGCCTATGTTTCTCAAACGTGTTAGGGAAATTGGTGGCAAAGCCACTGTCCGGTCTAACCGTTACGGTTGGGTGTACAAGGTTAACAACGTCTTTTTGCGTGTATTTACCTCCGACCGCGTACTTTGCATTAGAGTTAAAGCTAAATGCTTTTGTATCCATTGAAAGATATTATTATTTTTGTTTGCTACTATCACTAATGTTCAAAAAGGGAGTTGTGAACTTCAAAAATTAATAGACAACTGCTGCGGACAACGCCGGGTAGGCCTTAGATCAATCACGTTCACGGTCGGGTGAAAAACGTTGACACGCTCGAGTTTTTCACATCAGAAGTCGAGGACGTCGAGTTTTTCGCATCAGAACACCCTATGGATGTGCCACATAGAATAGACGTAAATAGACCAAAGGTTATAGTACCTCAGGGTCTTTGGAGTTTCGGAGATCTCCAAGCTTTTGTCGCGGAGAAGATTCCTGGTGTAATCACTCTCGCAATCTCGAAAGCCACGGGGCTCACGACATTGACCGTTGATAGGCGTTTAAGGATCTCACCGGGGTTGGGCTCACTGTTAGGATTTAAAATAACATACCCTTACAACGATGACGGAGTGTTTGATCCGGGCGAGCACGTCGGCCCGACCCCTGTGAACTTCGCCGTCACGAAAACTCTCGGGGTGCACCTGGATCGGGTGAACACATCGTACAACACGGTAGACGGCACTCCCACCACATTACAGAAAACCGTGCCCGCCAGCGACTGTTTCTATGGTGAGACTGTGACCTTAGACTTCCCACACCCCGAGATGAAAGTTTTGGAATCGGGACACATCCACGAGTTGAAGATTTCTATTCTCGATGATAAAGGGCGAGAGTTGAAGAACGATTACCCGATTTCGTCGTCCTATAAAATTTCAAATTAATTTTAGGAAAATTATTTAGAATTAAACGCATGTTCGTAATATATATTATCAACATTATTGAAAATGAGTATATACGGACCAGGTAGTTCTTCCGATTGGGTGTCAAATTCAAAGAATTTGGAACCGACAGAAGGGGGATTCATCCCGACATGAGGGCGACTTTTTAACTCTTTTTTTTTTTACCCAAAAAACAAAGGCCCTTGAATCAATAGAACTATATCGAGGGCCACGGACGAGATTCACAAGAGTCTACTGTCACAACTTAGAGAATATGCCCTGGCTGTGAATACACAAAGTCGTGAAGAAACGCATACGGAACTAAACGAACTAGACAAAAAAATAACAAAATTTCGAAAAGAGGCCCGGTCGGGTATTGAGAAAGTCCGAGAAGACCACCAGGCGGACCTTACGGAGGCTTATGATACGTTGCTCTTAAAGGACACTCTCATCAGTGAAGCGACACTTACCGAACTAGACGGAAAAATAACAAAATTTCGAAAAGAGACCAGGTCGGATATTGATAAAGTCCGAGAAGACCGCCAGGCGGCCCTTACGGAGGGTTATGATACGTTGCGCTTAGAGGACTCTCTCATCAGAGAAGCGGCACTTACCGAACTAGACAAAACAATAACCAAATTTCGAAAAGAGGCCACGTCGGGTATTGAGAAAACCCGAGAAGACCACCAGGCGGACCTTACGGAGGCTTATAGGGTGTTGCGCTTAGAGGACTCTCTCAGCAAAGAAGCGGCGGTTGTTGAACTAGACGGAAAAATAACCGAATTTCGAAAAGAGACCCGGTCGGGTATCGATAAAGTCCGAGAAGACCACCAGTCGAACCTTGCGGAGGCCCTTGCGGAGGCTTATGATGCGTTGCGCTTAGAGGACTCTCTCAGCAAAGAAGCTACACTTACTGAACTAGACGGGAAAATAGCCGAATTTCTGAAAGAGACCAGGTCGGGGGTTGAGGGGGTCCGAGAACACCACAAGGAGGCCATTGCGGAGGCATATGGGGCGTTGCGCTCAGAGGACTCTCTCAACAGAGAAGCTGCACTTACTGAACTAGAAGAAAAAATAACCAAATTTCGAAAAGAGGCCCGGTTGGGGGTTGAGTGGGTCCGAACGGGTATTGAGAAAGCCCGAGAAGACCACCAGGTGGACCTTACGGAGGCTTATAGGGTGTTGCGCTCAGAGGACTCTCTCAGAGAAGCGGCGGTTGGTGAACTAGACGGAAAAATAACCGAATTTCGAAAAGAGGCCCGGTCGGGTATTGAGAAAGCCCGAGAAGACCACCAGGCAGCCCTTGCGAAGGCTTATGAAGCGTTGCGCTCAGAGGACTCTCTCATCAGAGAAGCGGCGGTTGCTGAACTAGACGGGAAAATAACCGAATTTCAAAAAGAAGCCCGGTCGGGTGTTGAGGAAGCCCTAAAAGGCCACCAGGCGACCATTACGGAGGCTTATGATGCGTTGCGCTCAGAGGACTCTCTCAACAGAGAAGCGGCACTTACTGAACTAGACGGAAAGATAACCGAAGTTTCCGATAAACTGAAACATGATCGTATAGCCGCGACCAAAGCTCTTGAGGAGGCCTCTTATAATATTCGTACTGAGGCATATAACGCAAACAGTGCGCTTGCCGGAATAGTGCGAACAATGAAAACGCTAAAACGTGCCATCACAGTTTGGGCTGAGAAGCGGGGCCCATTGGTTGAGGGGCACTATGAATATTCGTTCGGTGCCAAAGCGAGTAATAAATGTGGGGATACACTATGACAGCCGCGGGTGAAGTTATCCAAATGGCGGTCTGCTCGGTTAATGGTAGTGGTAAACCTGTGGGCGCGGTCGCGATAAATATTGTAGTAGATGGGGAAGAACGGGGTGTTGGAGTCACTAAAATCTCTGGAGATAGTTCGACGGTGGTTTCGTTCTCCGGTTATGATCGAATTAGACTTTCCAAAGGTAGTGTTATTAACTTTGTTACGAAAATCGGTGACCCAGAGAGTTCTTCCACTATTGTCTCTTTGTTAATTGAACTTATTTTGTAAATACTAATATATTGAAATAAATTTGTAAAATTTAAATATGAACGAATCAACGCTTCCAATTGTCAATACCACTCCATCAACACTGTGTACAATTAACGAAAGAAGTTCAGATTTTAGGTTGAATAATATCGTCACTATGCAGGATATTTTAATTAGAGAATATACAAATAGAAAAAGAAACGCTAAAAAATATAGGCGCGCGGTGAACATGGCTGAAGTATCTAGCACGGCTCTGGCGAGTGTTTCTGTGTTGTGTGGGGCGGGGACAGCTGCAACTATATCCACCATATAACGGTTTCCCGTAGCGGGGATTTTATGTGCGGTGTCGGCCGTTTCTGGGTTGTTGTGTATGGTAATTAGGGCGTCGGGTGGAAAACTCGAGAAAAAATGTATAAAACATGATAGAATATCCGTTCTCGCCAGGTCGAAGAAAAATACCATCGACGTTATGGTGTCCAAAGCGTTGGCCGATAAGAACATATCAAATTTAGAGTTTGAATCCGTGGTGGAAGAAATGGGGAGATATGAACAATTAAAAAATGATATAAGAATCAAAGCGCGCGCCACCATGCCCAAGATTGAGTGTACTGATTGGGATAAATTTAGGGAAAAACTTGGAGATAAAGTCGGAAGAAATGCTACAGCACCATTGTGATATTTTATAAAATAATTAATTTTAATATAAAATTAATTAAAATTAAAATTAATTATTGTCGCAGTAAACAATTTATTAATTAATTTTAGGAAAATTATTAACAATTTAAAAAGAAAAAAAAGAATTTTTTTTTTAGCTTCCACCGAGGCTCGAACCAACGCCAGCAAAACCCTTCTGGGTCCACCCCGCTAAGCCTTCATTCTCATTCATTCATTCATTCATTCTTTTCTTTTTGGCTTAGCGAGGTGTATGTAGCTACCCGTACTGCACACCCCCATCTTTCGGCTGATCTAGGAACCAGTGTCGAAAGTCTAGGCAACCTTGGAAGTGTCAGCACGGGTGCACTGAGCGCTCATTTTTCGTCAAGGGGCGTCCCCCAAGACAAAGTATTGTTGTTAATTTTACATATATTAAGCTAAAACCGTGTTGTGCAATACCAATATTTACTCTTTTTTTTTTATTTGCTTTTTATATAATAAGTTCGTTTTTTATTTAATAATATAGGTTATAACGTTCTAAATTATTAAAAGTAAAATAAAAAAAATAAAAAACATGCCAACCAATCACAATGTAAGAAATACTTCCAGAATATCGATAGCGGGTTGTGTAATACACACCCAACCGGTGTGTAGTATATATTACAGTGTGTTTATGTTTCATTCCGGAATATGGATAGCGGGTTGTGTAATACACAGCCACGTGTGTGTAGTATATATTACAGTGTGTTTATGTTTCATCCCGGAAGACGTAATCGTGTAATCTCTCTATAAAATTGACACTTAATATACGTGTAAGGTAGGACACATAATTTGCGTGTTTATAACACGTGTAAGTGAAACATTGTCGTCTGCTTGGTGTTGTGATTACAACATAAATTTATAATTGATATCGTAGAAATGTACGTTCGTAAACGAATCGTTGGGTTTTAATAGTTTTATATAATACGCCTTAGTTTCATATCCGATACGCATTATCTGTCTTAATGTTTCGTATTTGCCTCTTGTATAGTTGACATAATTGCCGGTATAATATTGGAAATGTAACGTTTTTATCGGAGCGTAATAAATTACGCTGGTATTTCATATATTCGATATCGCCTAGTGTTCTCATTTTATAGAATTTATATACAGGATTATAACCCACGTATTCTTCGTAAACTTCTTCAACACAGTCATTAAAATTTGCAATTCAAATTGTATTGAATTATCCATTTTCTCTTTTATATTGGTACTCGTTTTTTCTGTTCAATTTTATAAAAATTAGTTTGATAATGTTTTTTACAGTGTTTTAATGCTGTAGAAACACCGTGACTTATTAGATCGATTCTATCTTTCTAACTGCCTTTCCGATTTGAATTATTACTAAACGATAATACTTGCGAGCACGTAATCCCTTGTTAACCATTCGATGAGTAGCCTGAGTGCCACCGCATGGTGGACATAGCAATGACTCAGCTTTGGTCCCTACCCCACAATGCAGACATGGGCGAGGTGAAACGGAACCTCTTCGCATCCATGCACGGTGATGTTTGCAATATTCGTAAATACCGGTGCGAAAACATCTCTCGTGACTACCTGTCTTCAACCATGTACACTTAACTAGAACCATTATGTTGTATATAAATACTGAGTATAACATAGGGATTCTTATCTCTAATAGGGTGTATCTTCTCATGTCATAAATATATGGTCTCGCGGTAGTAGTATATAAGAGTCACAAATGATACCACCATCATGCTGTGGAAGGTGCCGCGCGTAGCTGGCACCTTCCATAGGTGATGGTGGTATCATTGTGACTCTTATATACTACTCCACAAATAAAAAGAATATATATATATGTTTAGCCCTATGTTAAGTTCCCATTGGAAAATCGTTTTGTCGCCATAAAATCCACATTTGATGGGAATTCACCAAATATTTTTTGTCGGGGAGGGTGACTTTTGTTATTAATGAAAAAGTACTTATATTTAAATCTCGCTTAGATTTAATGCGTGGAATAACCAACAAGTCTTCGGCAGCAAAACGTGGAAGAGTCAGTAGATACATGTATGATCTTTACAATCCACTTGATCTGCAGCATTTGTCAATAGCGTTCAACTTCTGAGGAAAACAAATATTCATTTAATTGTATCATTGATGTTAACCATTTCAACCCTAAGGAACTGGAATGGATTGTGATATGCTAATGTTGCGACCAATCCAATGGTCACAAAATGATTTTCAGATTCGTTGTTGTTCTCAAAAATATGAAAATTGCTTTCAAACAGTGCAGATCCTGATGAGACGGCTCGTTACCAGCCGGCTCATCTGGATCTGCACTGTTTGCATAAACCGATAAAGCGGGCTTTCGGGTTCAAAGGGTTAAATAAAGAACGATCGTAGTCAGTTATTTCCCTTTGCAAATTTATTTATAGAGATCCGGTCCTATGATGTATTTCAGCGTTTATTTTTTACCGAATAGCCCAAACATTGAATTTTGCTAACATAATAGACACGCATGTGCAGTCTGATCTGAGTCTACACTGATTGCAATAACATTAAGTGTGAAAATATGAATCTGGAAAATAATGCAGTGACTGTCGTTTGATTCTTATGGGAGAAACTATTTCCCCGTCTGTGGCTGTGAGTGGAGAAACTATTTCTCCGTCTGTGGCTGTGAGTGGAGAAACTATTTCCCCGTCTGTGGCTGTGAGTGGAGAAACTATTTCCCGCTCTGTGGCTGTGAGTGGAGAAACTATTTCCCCGTCTGTGGCTGTGAGTGGAGAAACTATTTCCCCGTCTGTGGCTGTGAGTGGAGAAACTATTTCCCCGTCTGTGGCTGTGAGTGGAGAAACTATTTCCCGGTCTGTGGCTGTGAGTGGAGAAATGGGGCTTATGCGTTTCGTGACCAGTGTAGATCCAGATCCACGCAGTCTGATTAGGAATCTGCATCGCATGTCCATCAATGAACAACCCATCATGCTTATAACATTCAATATACGTCATTATCGGATGAGTAAAGGTACATGCCCACTCAGCATGCACAAAATGTTCTTTACAGGAATTAAATACGTGTATACAGTGGGGTCAGCGTGTAAGTGCACACACGAACGAACACGATAGGTTGGTCCATCCTGTCGTGTTCGTTCGTGTGTGCACTTACACGCTGATCCCACTGTACTTGTGTCAATATTCCAACAGTTTATAAAACTTACGAGTGCCCGCTATACAGATATAATCATTTAGCAATATTTAGTTTACTGATAGTGACTCGCGGTGGTACATGTATCAGGCTATTGTCATATGCAAATGATTCATGGTGTCTCTTAATTATCTATACTAAATGCGTCACCTGAAAAAATAATATTTTTGACAGATTATAAACTATAATTATTGCACATTAAAACATAAATACATAGATTAAATAATAATGTTCGTTAAAATTTTAAGGAAACACGGTTATCGCCCCTGATATCTGTGTAGAAATTTACGTCCGGATATCAAATGTATAATAATGCCAATCAATACGTGGGGTAATGGTGAATTAATTTTTATTTTGCTAGAAAATAGAATGTCTAAAGAATATACAAAACTGTCTGATTTAATTTCAAAAATAACAATTTGCGCCTACTGAGTGGGCATGCACCTTTAACACCGGTCACAGATCCCGTATTAAGCTATCGTACAGTGGGGTCAGCGTGTAAGTGCACACACGAACGAACACGACAGTTTGGTTCCAACCTGTCGTGTTCGTTCGTGTGTGCACTTACACGCTGTCCCCACTGTAGCATAATGGTATCATATCCTGCATAACCCAACTCCATATGAATCATTCACTCCTTGATCTGCTTTGCCTTGACAAACCCTCAAATACATGTAACATCATTCAATAGAATAACACTGTTACGGCTGCGTATCCATATACCATATGAACTCATACAGAGCCCTTAACACGGTCTGACATACTGGCACAGTGCTGTAGGAGAAAGAACTAGCTACATGTAGGTTAAATTAACCGTCTCATAACCTACTTAATATGAAACACTCGATGTCATCTCGACTGTATTGCAACCGATACTACATTCGGAAAGAAAAACGGGCGAACGGCCATTGGCTTGACACAATTCCAGGCTCATACATGTATGCCTGGGTGTGGAAGTTCTGTGAGCAAATTCCTACTTTTACATGTAAATATCAGATAAATAAATCCCATAAGCTTAATTTCCCAGTCACAGCCACATTTTTTCAGTTCCGACGGGGAGTGACCTGGCGGCCCTGATGCACGTGGGGACACGGGTGGTGAGGGGTCACGACTGGAAATGGAGTGACCAGGTATGTAGCTGTAACTGATTGAAAACCCAGAGGTTAATGACCCGTAGCGGGGATGTTTATAAATACATGTACCAGCTGAAAAGTAGAAAAAATAAATTAAGTGGTGAAAAATAGCCTCTAGATACGGTGGGGTCAGCGTGTAAGTGCACACACAGAACGAACACGACAGGTTGGTTCCAACCTGTCGTGTTCGTTCGTATGTGCACTTACACGCTGACCCCACTGTAATAATACATGTAGACAGTTTCAGTGACATCTATTTTATATTACCTGTCTATGTTTGTTTTCCTTGTTTTTTGCTGGTTTATAAACTTTTGGCTGTGACTGGAGAAATAGCGCTTACCCTTACCCATTTGCGACCAGTAGATCCAGATCAGCCTGTGCATTCGCACAGTCTGATCAGGATCTGCACTGTTCGCCGTTCCATCAATGAAACACCCGTTGTCCTTCTAACAAGCAATACATATCAGGCTATATGAATGTGCTCTTTACAGGAGCTACACTGGTAACACATTCCAGAAATCATTTCTCCAGTCACAGCCACAAATTTAATATGGAAATTTGATCCATTTTGCCATCCAGTCTACGGGTTGAAACGGGCTGTCCCATTAAGTGCTCGCGTATTTGTAAATATTCATATTAGTGGGTGAGCCAGGAGGGGTCCCAGCATATATATTCCGCATGACAGCAATTTATAAGTCTTCGTTTATAGTGTGTATACCCCTATAAGTGGACACCCCTAAGAGAAACATTTCTGCCCGTAAAAGGGCTGTTTTGCAAACGTTCGCATATAACTGCCGCAGAATCCCATATACACGCTTTAAAACGTACTACAGTTCCTTCCAAGTTTTGCTGCCGACGAACTTTTGGCCATTAAACACATTAAATCTAAAAAATATTTAAAAATAAGTACTTTTTCATCAATAACAAAAAAGGCACCCTCCCAAATAAATGTATTTGATGAAATTCCATAAAATATTGATTTTATTGCGAAAAAACGATTTTCCTATGGGAATTTAACGTGGGGGCTAAAAATAGATTTTTTTAAAATATATTTTTGATTTGTGGACCGATTTTCAAAATCTAACTTTTGTTTTCTTAGTTACATCATTTTCAAGCTATCTCGTCAGGTTTCGGAGTCAATTTCCAAATCTTTTCGTTTTTTCATCCTTCAGGATCAAAAAACGAAAAAGTTTGGAAATTGACTCGCCATGTTAAATTCCCATAGGAAAATCGTTTTTTCGCAACAAAATCAATATTTGATCGAATTTCATGAAATGACTTTTTTTTGGGGAGCGTGACTTTTTTTGTTATTGATGAAAAAGTACTTACTTTTAAATATTTTTTAGATTTTATGTGTTTAATAGCCAAAAGTTCGTCGGCAGCAAAACGTGGAACAGACAGTAGTGTAGCGCGTGGTCGAGCGGTCTGAGGTGTCGGACTGCTGATCTTACGGTCGTGGGTTCGAGCCTCACCGGAGGCGTGCGTTGTGTCCTTGAGCAAGACACTTTATACACACTGCTTCAGTCCACCCAGCTGTAAATAGGTACCGGCTAAATACCGGGAACATCGATTGTATTTGATTGTATGTACATGTACTTATTAATACAAATATGATCCACTGGTGATAAGCCTCATTATTGAGGGTATATCAGTATACTGGCAAAAGCAAAGCATTATAGAAACTGTATTAGTACATTTATGATCATTTTCAGAAAAAATAACAAGGCTAAGAATCTTCAGTGATATTATTCCCAATTTTCTCAATCTCACTCATCATTGAGCACGACTGTCACTTCGAGAGTTATACACATTTAGATTACTAAAACATTGCAATTGGTATTTGTAATTTACAAGCAATCGAAGTAGAACATTTTCAATCAAAATGTCCGCCAAAATTCAAGATGGCCGCCAATACACCACTACTTTACCCCACCACACTAAACCATATATAAAACTACTGTATGTGACCAGTTATTGGTTTATTCCTATTGGATTATATTTTATAAGTGAAATTAAAGCTTATGCTACTTCAATAAATATTTATTTGTTTGAGAAATTATGTATATAAATCCAAAATGGCCGCCAACAATCACAATGTCCATTAATTTGATGCCATGTCACTCATATATCATCATTTAACATTTCAAAACATACTTAAGTACGATCATACGTACACAGTAAATGGTCATGGTAATAGCTAAACATACTCGGACAACTGTTTTGTGTACCAACATTCAAGATGGCCGCCAAATATCACGACCTTTCATAAATTTACATTGTGTTATCTATTTGATTGCATTAATCATTTAAAACAAGTAAATATTATTGCATTGACACAGTAAAACATATGTAACACATACTTGGATAAATGCCTAGGTCACCAAATTCTAAGATGGCTGCCATAAGTTCACATTGCATAGCAGCAATTTATTAGTATAGGCTATATAATATTGGATAAGACGGTTACCGTAATGTTTATTTTTCTGTTGTGACACAGTTTATAATTTGGAACTTATTATAGTACGGCCTTTGTATTAAACAGACATAGTCACTTTCCTACTTTGATTTTGGTATATTTGAATTCCCAAAGCAGTAATATTGCGCAGGAATGGTGAACTATTTCAAATTATACAATTACATGTTCTTCACATTTATATTTCTGAGCTTCAATCTCTAAGTTGGGCGATATGCCATCCAGTATATTGCCGTCATTAAATCAGTAAACGTTGTTTGTTTTGTTCCACCGACATAGAAATACTACAGACATATGCATATGCACTTAAATGTCAGCGAAGTATATATAATTAAGTCTAAAACTACTCTGCTCCATCAGACCATTTTCTACTCATATTAATTCTGCCATAACTATGTTATGTAATCACTAGTTATGATATTATTTACACCAGTCGATCATAATCTTCCGATATATATCGTATATATATCTATTGAACATCCATATACGTCTTGTTGCTTCATATGTGGGTTCGTCATTGACATTGTTACTATTTCGATATTCATTTAGATAAACAACACATATTATATATAAACACGGATATCTACTGTTTTCTACTTATTATTTACTTCTTATAAACGCTATTTGATACCCGCCAATAAATCAATTAATTCATAAATCACATACTAATTAAATAAATTAGAAAACAGCAGTGACAATAAAATAACATACAAAAAGCCACTCACGTACCGTCCAAGGAGGCACAAAACCATACCCTGTCGAATATTCGGAGTTGGAAGAGACAGTTAAACCTGGTTAGCATGGCGTTACAAGGCCCACACGGTGTCCTTAATTTCGTTTCATGGAGCACAGAGACAGTAACATAGAATAAATATACAGCGACGAAATAAAACAGCCAATATGGCAACAGCCTGACAGTGACAAACCGCAACACTATAGTGTAATGTGCGACAGTCATGTAACAGGTCACCCATAAGTACAATGAAACAAAGCAAATACTACGAAAAAAGGGAAAATATGATCAAATTGAGTAGCATTGTGGAAGCTGTCGCGAACTCTGCTGGACAACATATTTTTACACATGCCATGTAATTACAAGCACGTCTTAGTAACATTGTACTTCAAAGTAATATCAGTAGCGCTTAAACACGACATATATAGTAAAATACTACTCATAACTGCATTTGACAGCATCCGCCCTCAGCACTAGTTGTCGCCAAGAGAATCAAATGTCCTGATAGTAAATAATTGATAGCGAACTCGAACATCAGGTGATCATCCCCGCTCGGTTTATAGAATACACTTCAATGAATGTCATAGGTAGAAATTGTCGTCGACTATTTGTCTGGCAGTGACTAACTTTTAGTTAGTACAATACATTGTCCTTTAAAATGGCGTGGTCTGTTGAAATACTTCCAGGACATGTTGTAGAATTGGATATTAAATCTTTCAATATCAGTTGAATTTAGTATGAAGGAAATATGATTGAAAACAACATAGTGTAGCTGGTGGTGTAAAATGGCAAATATTATCGTCCATGCTACATTGGAAAGTATATATTGTAATGCTAATCCGGTTAACTAAGTATTTAGCGGTACGGCACTGTACAATTATTGCAACGCTTGCCCGTTGCACTGTTTAAACTGTGTGACTAATGTAAAGTTTGTGTAGCTACACGTAACCAATACACAGGGACATTGCCGCATAGCATATTGTCGTATGTTATTTAACAGATCTGATACCGTAACGGTTCTGTTTGAAATGTATTCACTTTTATGTGTTAAATACCTGTCGCAACGATTTCAAAATGTTTTGGATTTGTATAAGTATGTATGCTCGGTGAGCACGTAGAAACTATTGTCTGATAGAATATTATACTGTTCTGAATAGACGGACCTCTCCATGATATTTGCAACATTGGCGTGGTAAATGCTATACCATGGAGTAAGCGCGCGATAAAGTTATATGGCGTGGAACCAACGCAGCCGACCCACAATTAGGCGTATGGCAGTCACGCACAAAGATTAACACTGTGGGTTTTGACAATATACGTGTTTAGAATCGCGAGATTTGTTCGATTTGGAATATTTAATGTACCAGATAAGAAAAAATAGGACATGCAAACTTACACGACGTCCGATTTCTCAGGGTCTGTAACCTAATTCGTTAATATTGCCAACGTTTTATTGACGTATTTGTCATGTAGCTACAATTGTCTATAAACAATCTGAAGTGTTTATCAGTGGCATATACAAGTACTTGAAGGTAAAATATATTTGTAATCCTAATATAATGTTATTTATGGAATAATGAAACGTGAAAATGCCATGTTTATGCAACATTATCTTTTTGTCCATGCCCTGGCTCAAATATTAGCGGTATCTATCAACATATAGGCATTTGTGAATTATGATATGCAAGGAGTAGTTTCGCATGAGTCACCACTGGCTTCAATACGGTTAAGACTGTAATATACAAAAACTCACTTATTGTGTCACCGTAATATACAAGAGAATAAATAGCATGTGCTTATTTAGCTGTGAGTTGTACATTGCTAGATCTGAGAGTGTGCATTGATGCCCGTTGAAGCTTACAGCTTCATGCTTGCCTTTAGGTATACTATTTATATTTTAAAGATTGACATTGCAGCGAGGAGTATGTTGATCATTAAACGTAGCTCTCGTTCCGAAACTAGTAGCATGGCAGTGATTTACTAAACTACTAGCACAGCTTTATGACGTGTACACCATGCACTTGAAATTACAATAATAAATGATACATATCGATGCAAACAGATGATAACTCATATGATATTAATAGCATCGCAGATTAATCAAACACACATGCATAACCACTTCACTTATATTATTAAACAGTAAGCATGTACATATAATTTCTTTCGGATGCATGTCTTTATTCAAAATTGAAGCAAACTACACCGTGATTAATTAACTAGCGTGTCGCGTGTCAAATGCACACACGTGTTTCGCTTTGACACACCAACATTCAGACATATTTTTTCCATACGATAATACGCCATTTATTTCAGAAGAGACCAATTTAACACACAAACTCAAACTGACGGCCATCTTATATTTTTGTAGCAGTTTTTGACGAAACTGCAAGTTCTGATATTCTATAAATTGCAACCATTGATTATCATGTTTTCATACCGGTTTACAATGTATAAATGCAAATTTGCTTGGATGCTACAGGATTTGTAAAACTCAAAGAAATAGCCTGGATGGTCAACTATGATATGTGGCGGCCTTATTGGATTTGTTACATACATTACCAATTGCTACGTATTTATAAACATGTTATCATCTTATATGTTACTCTTAGAACATAGTTCATCCATAAACGGACTTCTATTTTGCCAATAATTGATGTAGTTCGTACATATTTAGTGTGCTTGGGGAATCTACGTGAATTTTGGCCGCCATCTTTGATTTTGGAGTCCATTTTGAATTAAGATGGTCAATTTTTATTTCATGTAAATTATAATTACCGGCTGTCACGTTTTCAGTGTTTTTTCGATGTATGTATGCGAGTTTGCTTTGTTGTTACTTGAATGGTCTCCAACCTGCTCACCCCCACCCCCCCCCCCCCCAAGTGATAATGATATCCCTGTTTTCATGGGTCTGGCTCGCCCACTATATGCAGCATATCCTCAATAAATGTAAATCCATCAATGCTGGCGTTTCACAAGGCTCGATTCTAGGCCCTCTCCTATTATTAATATATATCAATGACATTGTAAGTGACATTCACTCTAATATTCGACTATTTGCTGACGACACTAGTCTTTACATAATCGTTGACGACCCGCTAGCCTCATCTGCAACATTAAACTACGATATAGAATCTATTCACCAGTGGTCTATGAAATGGTTAGTAAAATTCAACCCTTCAAAGACTGAGACCATGATCTTCTCTAGGAAGCTGAATAAACCACAACATCCTAACCTCTTGGTGAATGGCCAAACTATTAATACATTTAAAGAGCATAAACATTTGGGTCTTACTCTATCAGACGACGGTAAGTGAAACTCACACATATCCTGGTACATAAGGAAAGCTTGGCAGCGAATTGGTATGTTACGATCCTTTAAATGTATATTAAGTTGATCGGCCCTTGAACGAATGTATGTTTCATTAATTCGTCCTCTGCTAGAATGCGCAGATGTAGTATGGAGTAACTGTACGATCGAGTTAATAAAAACAGCTTGAATCTGTACAAGTCGAGGCTGCGCGCATCGTGAGTGGAGCCACAAAGCTATGCAACATTGACAAGCTATATCACGATCTTAAGTGGGAAACTCTTGACAACAGACGTAATAAACATAAATTAGTTCTCCTATACAAAATGAAAAACAACTTAACTCCCCAATATCTTAGTGAGCTAATCCCACAGCAAACTCAAGTTCGCTATGATCTCAGAAACGCGTGTGACATACCATTAATACCATGCCGTACCCTACTATATAGGAATTCATTTCTTCCGTCATCGATCCGAGAATGGAATTCTTTGTCTGAAGCGACTAGAAATGCCCTCAACAATAACGTCCTTTAAAGCACGTTTGAATAAAAACATTATTATTAAAATCTTCGCCTTTATATAACATCGGGTCGAGACAGGGTCAAATACTCTATACACGCATTCGCCTATCATGTATTTCATTAAATTATGACCTTCATCATAGGTCGATAGTTGACACACACAACTGCACATGTGGTGCCATAGAAACAACCAGTCACTTCCTGTTACAGTGCAACAATTACCGGCACATACAACAACAATACCTATAAAACCTCCCTTGTCTTCCAGTTGTCGATAACTACTTATTTGGTAACGAACGACTAAGCTTTGAAGAGAACAAACACATATTCACTCAGGTACAAACATACTTGCTAGCCACAAGACGATTCTGTTGACGTAAATAGTTCGCATGTATGCGTGCATATGTATATATACGCGTGTATAAGTGTATGCATGCATGTATATGCATGTGTATGTATGCATGCACATGTAACCTATTAGATAAAACATAGACCACAATTAATGCATAATTTTCCTCGCTAGCCTCATTTTATAAATGTTCCTCATTTCTTTTGCTCATAAGACATTTATTTTTATTTTTACCCTAATCATCTGATTGCCTACCACAATGAACATCAAATTTGACTATTACTTTCTTCATATAAATTGCTTGGCCATAAATGATACTCTTTGTGTTGGTGGGTCGTTAAGCACCATTACCTTGCATCATTTCCTCTACGCAGTGTTCTGTGTGTGTTGTGCGGTGTAGTCTGGGGACGGGGGTGACGTAGTTACATTCTGTTATGGAAAAGACAGTTCGCATGTGTCTCAGAACATTCAGTATTTTTTTGTTTTCATATTTTAATTTCAATGTAAAACATTTAATAGAGATCAAGGTACATTCTCACCCGCCTGTATACGGATAACAGGAGCCGGGCCCGAGTAACCATTCAGCGTTTAGTTAACTTTTCAACGAAGTTTTCATATTACATGTACATGTACCAGTGCTAAACATGAATGTATACGTTGGACACTACCTGAGCATTCGGTCTGGCGGTGTTGAGCTTGCCTATATCTTCAATTTCTCTTATAAATACCAATGTTGCGCACCATGATAAAGCGGTCTGCGATCTTCTGATCGGTACTGTCCAGCGTAAGTGAGACGTTCAAACACCACATACGTTTCCATCATGGTGTGACGCATTCATTTTGATATACACATTATTTTATTTGTTTTGTTCATACAATGTTACCTTATTTCACCAACTTGTTCCTTAGCCATAACTGTAAAACACATAAATGTAAAGGCTTGTTTTCTAATCCTGTTCTCAATTGTATGTATATATATATCACTTGCCTCAACTTGAAATAAATATTGTTTAAACTAAATCCATCAATTTAAATCTTCATACAATCCTAAATGTGCACTTACGAACGATTTTAGTTGTACGAAGTGTAGTGAAACTGCCCCCTGGTATACAGGGCCCTCTTATCATGCGGCGAGGCCATTATTGTTTCTAATGAACTCTATAAATATCACGCAATATGATTGGCTGATGGTCATACAGTACAGGTATATAATTGCTGATGAACGGTCACAAATTATTTCAATATGTATTCATACGCCAGCGTCGCCATTAACCAGATTTTCCGACCTATCATTTTCTGATATACGCCTCAAATTTTAAAATTACAATACAGTTAACCCTATATTTTCAGGATGGAAACGGCCCAGGTACAGTCACTGATCTGGATACTACTGGCTGGGTCGGCGTAAGTTGGGACAACACCGGCAATCACCATTCGTACAGGATGGGGGCACAGGGAGCTTATGACCTTGCCCTTGCCTGATCTCGCCAATACATGTATATGACAAAATCGGCGTCCTGAGATGCAATGTGTTTGCCGAAATTGTGTGTCAATAAGATAATACCAATGTCATGTTTGTTTTCAATAATAAGAATGTTTTACCAGCCTGGATTAATTTTGTTCTTGGTTCCCCTCCCGCAAAAACATAGTATCATTTACACATCGTGTTCACATCATTGTCGTGTATATACTTAGAAAACGATGTTTTGTTGGTTTAAACGTGGCACGTTTACCGTAATTTTTCAGGGCGAAAATTGCAATAAATACGAATAAATGTTGAGATACATAATAGAAAATGGAACGTTGTACCGTTAGACTAGTACATGGTTTCTGAATTGGTGCTTTATTCACAGCATACACTATTTGGCATTGTAAATCAACAATTATAATATAATGTTGTTCCTACCACGCTGCTATCTCTAATACTTCTCCTCTTCTATCATGACTAGAGATGTAAATTAATGTGAATATGATGAGAAACAACCAGAGGAAAAAGTAAAAGTACTGAAAGTACTGAACATAGGATGCATTGCAATATATAGTGCATGCTGTCTATGTGCTGTTCAGCACATGGTGCCTGTCGTCCAGCACATGATGCCGTCCAGCACATGGTGCCTGTTGTCCAACAGATTTATAATTGTTGAAAACGTTCGAAAAGGCAAACACGTACAGCGAGAAACTCACTGACCTTGTCACAATGCCTTGTTTGGAGAGGTTCAACTGTACACACTATTCGTTTTTCAAGTACAGTCGTCATAGTATACTCACAATACAGTGGGTTACATTGCATAAGCCGTTAATTCAAAGTATCAACACGTACAACGGGGAGAGAGCTATCCGCATCATTAATAGTTGGATGACCCGTTTAGTGAGGTTTCACACTATTTGTTTTCTATTATACAAATGGAAATGACAGCAACAATAATAATACAAAAAATCAGAAGCAGAATCAAAAATACTGACGCACTCGGTTGTTAAATTCTTCAAATAAGTACATTGTATATTGCACAGTCAGGATATTTTCAAAACATTGGTGAAAAACAGTTCGTTGAAAATATTCATCCGAATCAGGAAAACTCATACATCTTATTAGGCATAGAATAACATAACTCATCTCATTTGTGACGAGCAACATGTACGATATCGAGGATCTTAGTTACCATCTTACATTAGTTGCGATAGTTAAAGGTACATGCCCACTCAGTAGACACACGATATTATTTATAGGAATTAAATAAGTGTATAATTATGTCACTATTCCACCTGTGCTAAAACGTACGTGTGCCCGCTATACAGCTATATAGTAAATATATGGTTAGTGCCGTCGAATATAAAAGATATTCGGTTGAGCCTTAGACAGCTTATTTGGGGCGTGCTTTATCGAGTCCCTATAAAGTTGTCGGGGCGAAAGCGAATATATTTTATATTCGACAGCACTAATCATGTATTTAATTTATACCGCATACTAAACGTAATTGTTTGTTCGTGCGTGACGTCATGTTTTGACGTCATTCCCTCTCCATACGTCACAAATCTAGCGACGTCATTCAAAACAAAATGGCGGCGTCCACGCTAGGTAGATTCGATATTGTATCTGATTAAATCTCCGATTTATTTACGATGACCTTCAATATTGGCTGATTTTAGACTACACAGTTGTCATAATAAGCTTTGCAGTCATAATGGACATATCCATGTTGTTGGTTATGTCGCAGATACTGTAAAAATGGACAAAATTCAGCTGAACTGACAACGAGTTCGATTTTAAAATTCGCCGCCATCTTGAATTTGCTGTTGAAACTGACCAATCAGAGACCACGATTAGGGGTTAAAGGTGAACAAATGAAGGCAAGAACGGCTCGCGGCATGTGCATTAGGCTACTTCAGGTATATTAGGTTACTTCAGATATAAACAGCATTTATTCAACCCCCTTTATTATGCTACATGGAGCAATGGTTGCGGTATAAAATCATTTAGTAATATTTATTTTACTGATACATGTAGTAACTCGCGGTGGTATCAGACTATTTTCATATGCAAACGAGGCATGATATTTTTTAATTATTTATACTAATCAAATGAGTCACCTGAACAAATAATATTTTCGACAGATTATAAGTATGATCATTGCACATGAAAACATAAATACAGAGAATAAATTGTAATGTCCGTTAATATTTTAAGTAAACACAGTCATCGTCCCTGATATCAGTGTGGAAATTTACGTCTGATGTAAAATGTATAATAATGCCAATCAATACGTGGCGTAATGGTGAATGAATGTTTGTTTTGCCAGAAAATGTCTCAGATGATGTCTGTGATATAAAGAACAGTTTGCTAGATTAGATTCATTGCATACACACAACATCATACATTGAAGCTGTACTAATTTGTTTAATACACTGTGTGTAACATGGCAAATACCAATGTTATGCATAGTATAAAACAGTACACGTACATTACATGTAAACTATAAAATGTGTTCATAGAACACGGATGCCCCACAATACCGCTGTGATAGTAAACGAGGCAAAATTCTGAGTCGAAAAGGGGGTCGAATCAGAAATCGAAATACACTTTGCGCATCTACTCATCATAACGAAGCTACATACCAAGTTTAATGTGTGTAGTTATTAGGGTTTAAACGTTTTACGAGTCACAAGGCAACATTGGGAAATGAGGGGAGATAATCCAAATCGAATCAAAACTCGAAATAAACTTTGCGCATCTACTCATCAGAAAGAAGCTACATACCAAGTTTCAGGTCTGTACTAAGTACGGTTTAAAAGTTTTACAGACTACAAGGTTGGTGACGGACGGACGGACGGACGGACGGACAAGGGTAACACTAAATGCCCCCTCCACCATCGTAGTGGGGCATACATTCCATAATCATTGTTTATTGTAAGCAGAACTGAAGCGTTTGATTGTCTTTCATTTACAGGGACGGACAGGGGTGTTGTAAGATATGTTTTTCACGTGAAATCCTTCGCGTTTTTCAAACCTTATGTAATAAACGTGATATCAGAAGACGCTAGCCTGGTATACGCCCAATATGAACGTGTTATATTTCGCAGTGATTCTCTCACAAATGAAGTCGTCCCTGTATTATCGGGTGTTTCATAAATACAAATGGCACAAAGATGAGAAAATCGTCGTTACATTTCATGCCGTAATTTTTCCAATCATGAGATTACCAATAGCGGGCACCCGTCGTCCGGAATGATATAAAATGAGCACTGGGTTGAGAAGTAGAGAGTACTTGTACAGTGGAACCTATCTAAACCGGACACCCTGGGAGTTCCCCAGGGTGTCCGGTGTAGAGAGGTTCCGCTGTATCAGGTAACGTCTTATGGTAATCATTGATGGTAATGTTTATTCAGCAATAGGCCTACTGGTCCTTGAACATACAGTATAAGTTACAACGACATATTTATCACAAGACGACAAACAGTAGGGAAGTATGTATTGATTCACTAGTAAATACATGCATATTCAATATGAGTACCAAACTATAATGAATTTGCATTCTACTTTGGTCCACGATGTAAATACCATGTAGTTACATGTGTTTCTTTGACCAGTCATCGTGTTCCTTTCAGGTAGACAGAATGTGATATTTGACTATTTTGACCATTGGAAACTGGTATGCATGTAACTATATACAGTCAAACCTGTGAATAAAGGCCAGCCATGGGAAGTGAAACATATGGCCTTTGTTCACAGATGGTCTTTATACACAGGGTCATTTATATAGTAATTCTACCATTGGGACAACACAAGTGTGGCCTTTACAGCCACGTGATTGCTATTCGGAGGTGGTCTTTAGCACAGGTTCGAGTCACTGTAATTCATTATGGACACAATAGTTATGGTATATATATATATTTTGAAAGTCCATTGTATATGATAAGACTGTGCTTATGCTTCAGAATGGTCAAATATAACATGCGGATTTGCTAACGTTGAATCATTACACTGACGTCATCGTGTAATATACCCAGGTAGCAAGACCCATCAAACACGCAAGTTGAACGTATAAGGAATGCATGTTTTACTGACCCATAAACAAATTTATGACATGAAATGCATATGGCTGTGACTGGAGAAATGAGGCCTGAATGGGATTTGTGAGCAGTGTAGATCCTTATCAAATAGCAAACCGAGCATCATGTAGCCTGGTAACGATCTATATTGTTTATTAGACGCATGCCGGGTACTTCACTGATGGAATGGCGAACAGTGCGGATTCTGATCCGCTAGACCGGTCACAAACAAAACAGTATATAGTCCAGTGGACGATATTGCGACATCTAATTTTTTTATGTTTTCAACTCTTTGATATTTAATAGTTAGTGAAGAAAAAAAAGTTTATTAAAATCGACCTTGATCAAACAGTCACCTGCACATATGTCAAAATCCAACTAATCACATAATCTGATGCTGTAAGTGAATAATTATTATTGCATGAATAACATAAGTTCATCCTATGCAGAGTACTGCATTTGGCCGTTCTAGGACAAAGGAAGTTCATTCAGCGTCCGATTTGTAACTAAAGAATGCAGGTAAGTCACCTACATATGCCGGAGCATATCAATATCATATTTTTCTGCACATGTGTTGTATATATTTCACAGTTATCGCATACCAAAGTTCAGTGGTAGTTTAATGTGTCATCAATGTGATCATGGTAGAGTATGCTTTACCGATGACTCCATACTTGAAGTGGAGTATGGATATACATAGATATCCGAGATCTTGTCCAATATGCTGTTTGACCATGATGCAGCTGGTAAGACAAATTGGGCATCTAGGCATGAGGGCATGCGGTATGCGTATGGCTTCATATATGCATGGATATCACAAGCTATTGGAAATGTTAAACAACGGTTAACTGAGTTCATATGTAAATGCACGTCAAAACATAAGATCATAGATTGTGAAGCAAACTGACAATTAAATACTCGGTATAAGTATACCAGCCTGACATGGCGTTGTTTACATGCTTTGTTTATATAAACATTGGTGTATAAACAAACATGGAATTCCTGTAGGTATTTCCCTGTTTATTCTGGCGCGTCGCTATAGTCATGATCGATATATTGCGATTGACAAAACAGTTTCTCATACTGGAGCAGTGGGTAAACTGGCGGCCAACGGTGGCACTTGATTTTAATTTTGCACTGCATGCGTTCGATCCTAGTTGGCCATTATATATATATACTTTTGTTTAAATATTGTTTTTATGTTTTCTTTTTCTTTTTAATGAATCTTTATTACATGTAACAACAATTGACATGGTAATTATGAACCACATGCATCCACGTTTATTTATTTATTAGTTTATTATCTGAAGTGAGAGGTTTATTTTCGACATGGTGTTCTCCGTAACATATTTGCATTTGTAGTGAGTCGAGCTGGACTTTCACAATAACACACGAATGTGCAGAATGAATTTCACAATGATTAGGTTCAAAGTGAAATATTTTATAATGTTGTGTAAAAGTAAATGCACGACTGTTTCGGGATGTGTGCGTTACCTCTGGCGCCAAAATAGTAAAAGCGAGACAAAAATGTATTCCTTTGGCAGGATTCGAACTCACGACCGTCCGATCACCAAACAGAAGATCTACCCACTAGAGCACTAAACGATGTTACTATTATTAGCAATTATATCGAATGTTAATGCGTTTGCGCTGGTATACAAATAACATGTCTACAACATATGACGTAAACTATTTAAAAATAGCACGTGTTTACAATAATATTTACAATAATAACGTGCCAGCTCAAAGCGGTACGCCTCTAGTAACAGTTGTAAATGAGAGCACATGGGCATTGGCATTAATATACACTGTTGGAATTAATGAAACTTAAATTGCCAGTGTCCATATTGCCTTGAAAATCCATTGAATATATGTCAACTTTACATACTGATTCCTGTACTGTTTTTGTAAATATATATGTATATGTACTTTGGGCCGGCGGTCAATAGACATTAAATAAACAATTTGAACTGGAAACAGGGACGTATCTAAACGTTGAGAATCGTACTGGAATTCCTTCCTGGGGCGATGCGAACCGGTGTTGTAAGGGTGCTTCACACTGGATCGGATACTGTCATTCAGTGCTAAATATGTTACTTAGTTTTTCTGTGCTGAATTTGCAGTGCTGCCCAAAGTGTATTACTACCAAAGTATATGGTTATTTGACCGGTGGAGAATAATTTGGCGCACGCCTCCCCCATCCACCATATAATTTGAGACATTATTGTACATACGACTGCCAAGTACATAAAGCTATATCCCCCGCCCCGCACACACATATCTGACCCCATTATAATGTAATACTAAGTCAAGGTATTTTTGTTTTCCTTAACTGACGCGAAACTTGCATTGGCCCTATGACCATATATGGATAAAATGTTATTTAATGCTAGTTGAAAAGTTCAAAAAAGTACATGTAGTCGTAGACCCAGACAATACGGGTTATAGTGTACCCAGCCTCAGTGAGTTACGTCGGTGATTGCATCGTTACCTGATTTATCAAGGGCATATTGTATAACATCGCGAGCCTATGTGGTATGTGACTGAATATAATGTGATATAGAAAAAAGCAGCCAAACAGGTTTCATGCTTCAGTTTCTAATTTCACCATGCATCCGTTTTATTGTATTTACTTAAAATGCATAATGAATACAACTCATTGAATTTCTTATTAGATGCTATCCCATTCACAGTGTATGGTATGGTGATTTGTATTGTCACGTTTATGTTCCTGATGACAGTGAATTGAATGTAGAAGGTCGGGCAAAGCGGATCGGGCAAAGCAAGTCACTATTCGTCAATGCGTTCGCGCGTTAGTCCCTCCATCCACAGTTATCCATTTTTGACAACGTTGTTAAACATATTACTCATACCTGGCATACATTTCTGTCATCCACCCAACTTCCAGCCACCACTTCCCTACACCAAACACAGCTCATCGTCACCTTCCAGAAATATATACCCCACCTAATTGACACTGCCATATTTCAATATTCAATCACCGTCGGTAAAATACCCAATTTTGACGTTACTGTCTGTTTCACAAACCCAGCCCAAATTTCACGGCTATATAAACAAAGTAAAACAATACTTTTTCGATAACATTAATTTTATCAAAATATGAGAATGAGCCTGCTTTTTATTTAGTCAAATTTGGTCCAATATTGATTTTATTACGAAAATAACATCAATTTCCCCATATCATTAAATCCCTATGAGTAAAGATGCCTATGGTATAAATTAACATGGTATGTTTTTTCTAATTGGGGAAATAGTAGACGGATTTTCAAAATTTAACTTTTGATTTTTTAGTGAGATAATTTCCAAGCTAACTAGCCAGGTTTTAGAGTCAATTTCTATTTGTTTGTCGCGCCTGCTTTAGCAGAAGGTAGTCGCCGCTTTTCCGCCATCGTTGTCGTCGTCCGAAATGTTCAAAAGTTTGTACAAGCTTCGCAATTAACATGACCTTGACCTTTCTTACCTTCACATTTTTGTGGAAACACTTAGCCATTTCTTTGCGTCAAAAAGTTTGTACACGTTTCTTCATCATGATATAACTTTAATATTAAGGAACGGATTGCTTCAATATGTGGCAACATGGTACACCTGGTCTCCAATTGTTTGCGGAAACACTTAGCCATTTGTTGCGTCAAATAGTTTGTACAAGTTTCTTCATCATCATATAACATTAATATTACTTGATGGATTGCTTCAATATTTGGATACTTGATACATGTACGTATTTGTAACACACTCATACCGCCATTAACATAACATTGACCTGTTTTACCTTCTCATAGTTGTGGAAACACTTTGCCATTTATGATGTCAAAAAGTTCCTTCAACCATGGCCGTTTCGTGTTTTAGGCATGCACTTCTCTGACGGTTTTTGTGATTATTACTTTAGCACATGCCCATGATCATGTTACGGTCAAATGCCTCGGCAGGTGCGACACCGCTTCCGTGGCGGAATTCTTGTATTTTTGGATAGGGTGGGGGAGATATTTTGGGTTGTATTCCTTCTCCAGGTTCTCCAGCCCAGCTCTTTCCCCCATATTAAATTCTTATAGAGGAATAATTTTTCGTAATTTGACCAAATTTTACGAAATAAAAATAATTCTCAATCTTAAGTTTAATATTACAATTTAATATTATTCTTGCCTTGTTTATATAGCCGTAAAATTTGGCAGGTTCCGTGAAACAGACAATATATCCATTCAAAGGCATCATGTTTCAGATTGTTCTGTGTGTGGATACACGATGGATCTTTAAACACGCTGAAAGAGTGGCACACATAGTGGGCCAACATGCCTTAGCCAACGACTCGATTTGCCAAATGTGCTGGGAAAAATGGGTTAACTCGTATCTGTAGTTTGCACACTCAGATATTGTGCATAGATTGCACAATACCATATACCGCGAACGTATTATATTATGTGATAATAGTTAGATGTGTGCCTGAATTATATCACGGGTACATGTATCATCTTTCGAGCATATATAAATTATAGCAAGGGCATGTTGAAAGTGACACGCGTTGTTCCGGTCTTCTCTAGTGAACATACTCGTTTTATAAGATTAGGCAGATACATATTACAGCGTGACGGAAAGCTTGTTATTCCCTCGCCGATAGGCAATAGGGGGTATATCGTTAGTCCATGTACGTACTGTATGTGTGTGCGTACGTACGAACGTTTTTTTCTTTCTTTGATAACTCATCAGCCACTTCACCGATTTTGATAATATTTGGCGACAATGTGTGTCTATGGATGCTGCTGTGCTTTGCATACGACCCATGTCCGACCACCCAATGCCAATGTCCCTGAGGACTTATGTTCACCTTATTTGTAAGGCCAATTTGTTTTCTCTCAATAACTCATGAACCGAAGCGCCGATTTTGATAATATTTGGCCACAATGTGTGTCTAGGGATTCTGCTTTGCTTGCATATGACCCATGGCCGACCGCCCAAGGTCACTGTTACTGATGACTTTTGTCCACCTTGTTTGTAACGCCAATTTGTTTTTTCTCAATAACTCACGAACCGCTTCATATAATATTTGGCCACAATGTGTGTCTAGGGATGCTACTTTTTTTGGCATATGACTCTCGTCAGACCGCCCAGTGTGAAGGTCACTGAGGACTTGATTTGTTTTATTAAGGCTGCCAGCGAGGGGATTAGCTTCGTTTAATGATGCCAGTTCTTGTTATATAGGGTGTTAATCGAATACATGAACCTTGTGTGCCTTTAAATGCAAGCGAGACACTGGGGCAATTGTTCTCCAGCCAATCACAAAACCTGCCGAAGTTTTCACGCTTCTAGTTTTGTATTTCTTCCTATATCTGGATGATAGTTTTGTGATAACAAGATTAACCTTTTCTTGATGGGATATACTACTTTCAATCAAGAAGCATGTACCTTGTCTGTGTCATATCCTTAATATTATAACACCATTAATATTGTATTTTAGCTGTTTTCGCTAAACAAATAGCTACTAGTATGTTTTCTGTCTTTCTATATTTATGTGATTTCTTTTGTAATAACAAGATTAACCCTTTCCTGACAAGGATAGACTACTTTTAAGCAATAAATATGTACATTTTCTGTTTTATATCCTCAATATCAATGCATCATTACTGGGACGAAATTCGATTGCTGGTATTACATTGCTTACATCGTGCAAGGTAGCGAGATGCTCATGCGTGAACTGATATTCAATGTGTAAGGTAGCGAGACGCGCCTGCCAAACCGAACACCTTGAGGCGACCCGCAGATTCGAGCCTGAATGACACGCGAATAGGTCCGCGGGCATATTCGTACGTGTAGACATATTCGCCTTTTACAAATGTGACTTAACCTGCACCTGCGAGTGATACTTAGAAATCGGAGGGTGATCGTCAAGGATATTTGAATGCGTAGACAACTAACTTTCTCCCTCTTCCAGGATCTACTGACTGCCAAAGATGAAATTATGATGGAATATAAATCAGAGATCATTCAAAAGACTTAAAGTGTTATTCAGCGGCATTATTTTTATGAAATAGCGACCAGCGTATTCCCTGATCACACCAGCGTAATATCCCTCTTTTCAGCCGCCTGCCCATTTACTTCATTGAGCCATTTTCAGCAATAATACTGTTTTATACATTCTTAAGAAAATATGGCATAATTTTATTGTACTGTGCTTTATTTTTTCAATCTCCATTTGGAGTTTGTTCCCACCGTAAACACCAACATAAATATCCATCTATTTCAAAGGAAATGGCATATACATGCACGGTGTACCGTTAAGTCAATCGTACTATCGCTAGCGGGTCAATACTACGACAGCAATATAACGATAGTACGATACTACGAGGACAATACCACGAAGCCACGATGACGATATTACGATAGCATGATGACGATAAAGCGATACCACGATGACGATACTATGATAGTACCGTCATCGTGGCGTCATGGTATCGCCATCGTATTGGCATACAATCTACGTCGTACTGTCATGATATCGTATAGTATCATCATTCTACCGTCATCGTATTGTTGTCAGTGAAAAGTGCGTTTGTTTTGTAAACGATATCTGTTTCTGTTCTTAAGGTTGGAATATGCTACCTGGATGGTGTAAGAGCTAATCCAGTTTGCGTCTCGTTTACACTAGTGGCTGTTGATTTTCACCGAAACTGCTCGTATTAACTCAAGCGCATCCAACAAAAATCACGTATTAAACACATACTTGTTTCAAAGATAGTAAGCTGCAAAAGCAAGTTTCGCTGACAACAATGCGCATGCGATATCCATAATGAACAGGTACTACGATGACGATAGTACGATACTACACGTACCATGACGATTGATACTATTATACTAATACTAGTAAGATACCACAATGACGATAGAGCGATAACACAATGACGATAGTACGATAGCACGACAGTATGAAGACGATAGTATGATACAACGATGCAAATTTATCTAAATTATTTTGATGGGGTTCATCCTTACTAGAATCTCGATATCCCTGGTTTGGCCCTCATTTCTTGTCACCTGAAAGTTGAATCCAGTTATACCCATTACAAATTAGTCAGATCAGTATTAATCATATTACTTGTAGGGAGTGTGACTAAGTGACTCTGTTGTGGTAAGGACCTGTAGCCTATTTCATCAACATTGCAAAGTATACTTTAGTAGCAAAGTATACTTTGAGGGAGAAATTTTCAATTTTTTGAAAAATTTATTAATTTTTATTATACTGAATTTATTACATTATCACAGCCATTTAATGGCTGTGATAATGTAATAAATTCAGTATAATAATTCTGCATACTTTTAATCATGAAATATATGCATTTGTTAGTTTTATATGAAATAATGCATTTCAAGAAAAATAAATGATTACTCCCTCAAAGTATACTTTGCCAGAAAAGTATACTTTGCAATGTTGGTGAAATCAGCTACTGGTATCAGATCAACATATTATAATTTCAGGGCTAAATATGTATTTTTACTCAAACTATTCGATTCTGATTTTGGGATTCCATCACCCACACCCCCGTCCATACAGGTGAATTAGTTGATTCGATCAAGTTAACTGACCTAAAAGGACCTTAGCTATTGGCAGGCTATTATCCACCATTAAATAAAGCAAACATACACATACTTTCTAGTTTTGCCTTGTTATTTCATGGTGCATGTATTATAATAATTATGTAAATATATATGTAACATAAAACAGCACTAAAGTAATGTAAATACATGACTTTTGCATGTTGTCAATGTATGCACAACAATCTGTCAGTGGCCTGAAATGGAAAACACAAAAGTCCTGTCGCCTCTCTCATACAGTGTGGGCATGTATATACAAGCACTTTCAACATGGTCATTTTAATAATTTTCGTGGTAATTTTTATTTTATTTTCGCTGATTACGCGTGCACACATATTCATAAAAATAACTAGACCAATGTGTATGATCACGTTGTTAGAACAACAACAACAAGTACTCAAACTTCCAGAAGCCCCCCCCCCCCCGATTCATAGTACGTATTCATTTATTTTGTCCTTATTATGTAACGGGTTTTTATTAAATATGGCGCATCAAACGCATCTTGTTAATTTGCGTTTGGTGGTCTCGGTACTTTGGCCTTAACTTTTGTCGTTTTTGCGAAGATGGTTTTGTAATGCTTATGAGGACAGATCTTGATCAGACTGTGCAGATGCACAGGCTGATCTTGATCTACACTGGTCGCAAAATGCATGTACTCATATAAGCCCCATACGCCACATTATAAGTTTATCTTACACTAGTAAGTATTGGCCACTTGGTACATGTAGCTGGTTGACAAATAGAAACTTATGACAATTGCAACTAATGATCGGCATTACCGACCACTCTGCAAATATTCTCACCGATTGAAGTAATATCAATATAATTCACTGACTGAATGTATATCAGTGTAAATATTATGACCGGACAGCGTCAATTAAACAGTTAATATGTTAACATATTAAGTGGTTGCAAATACAGTAAGGTAGCTCTTATCAGCAGGCTGCCAATCATATAAATGTGTAGTAGAATAATGCAATGTTCTAATATATCACAGTGCGTTTGGATTACGTCATTTGTACTTGTTGGTGTCCGGTTTAGAGATGTTCCACTGTACTATCCTAGGCTTTTATAGACAGCATACTGAACTCGCAAACAAATCACGTTTTCTTGGGCATAAATGGACATAACTGATACATTTCCGCTACTTCATTTCTTTCATCAACTAAATAGTTATAGGTATATAATAAATAGAATATTCATATTTTTGCAAAGAATATGACATATATGTTCATCTCGTGGTGTGAAATGTCCATATTTCACGAGTGCCTAACGACACTCGTGAAATATGGACATTTCACACCACTCGATGAACATATATGTCATATTCGTTGCAAAAATATGAATATCCTCTATGTATTGAATTTGCTTGGAAGCCGAAAACGCGAATAAACACAACACATATCGATTATGCGGTACGTTGTTTGAGACAGTCAGAACAAACACACAGATTAATACAAACATTTGAATCCATTTACCAGAAAGTATCAGAACCATTTATAGTATCTTTCTACAGCAATGTTAAAGGCATAGTGTTTCGGATGATGTTCAAATGTTCAATATTTGTTGTTTTTATCACTTTATTGACTGCACATGACCTATGTCAACCAAATGCACCAGGGTTATTGTTTACAATATTGCGTTCGGTTTGTTGAGTGATAAATACATTATACATACTTTTATACTATTATACATATTGCATTATCAGAAACGTTTAGTGTATAGTCATAAACCGTGTTGTAAAAAGTTATAATATAGAGAATAGTAGGTTAGTGCCGTGAATGGGAAACAATATCTGGCAAGGCTCTTTATTTCCATCAGAAGTATATGTAGTGACCACTCATTTGAACCGTCTCGCCGAGACGGTTCAAATGAGTGGTCACAACATATACTTTGGTTTAGAAATAAGGAAAATAGATAGAGAATAGTAGGTTAGTGCCGTGAATGGAAAAAATATATCTGGCAAGGCTCAGGAAATGTGATGGGCGAGGCTCTGCCGAGCACATCCCGTTTCCGTGCCGCGCCAGATATTTTCCCCATTCACGGCACTAACCTACTATTCTATTTATCCCGTCAACACCTACAAATGGCTGTAAAATGCAAAAATATAACCCCAGCCACCGCACATATTCATACGCAGTTATTAGGTCGTACTGACAGGATATCAAAAATGTTTCACGGCACCGTGTTTCACAGCACATACGCACTGTGTTGACGGGATAAATAATGAAACCGAGTCTCTGAATTAAGTTCTTCAACGTGAAATGATTCAGGATCCCTTAACATTGCATGAGCTGATTGGCTCGAAAGTCAAACGGACTAAATCGCGTAGCGATGCCAATTTCATTTTCGCAATTTAACTCATTCAATAGTCCGAATGGACGTACTAGGTTTGACCTTATATATAGTTACATGTATCCGGCACTACCTAGTGTATCTGAACCTCTCTTCACCGACAAAATATCTATTCAAGAAGTTCATAATGCTATACATGTAGCAAATTCCAAGCGGATGAAAGCCTGTGGATTAGACGATATATCATCAGTGATTGCTTTTTGCGACAATGTAAGTGTATCGTATCTGCATATCGTATTTCAATGTTTGTTTTACTCAGAGTAAACTTCCCACGGAATAGGGTAAATGTATCATTAACCCAATTCCAAAGTCCAGCACGTCTGACCCGAGGGATCCGGGTCACATCTTGGAATTTCATTAACAAGTTGTATTGTTTTATTCTGAATAAGAGGCTGTCAAAGTTGACCGAAAATAAAAATAAAATCGAGTATGAACAGAATGGATTCAGAAAATATCGTAGTACCACTGACCATTTGTCGTCCCTTACAAATTTAATAACTAAAAGGAAAAAGAAGAAACTGTCTACATTCGGTGCATTCATTGATTTTAAGAAAGCATACCACTTGATTGACAGAAGCACACTATGGGCATGATGGGCAAGGCTTGCTACTGTTGGTATTAACGAGTAAATGTTAGGTGCCGTTAAATCATGAATTGCTGATGTATCGTCATGTGTCCGACGTAACGGTCTACGAACCGAGTGGTTGGATGTACACTGTGGATTATGTCAGGATTGTTCTCTGTCACCTCTATTATTTTACATATTCATCAAGGATTTTGCTCTAAATATTAAGGCCTTATATAAAGGTGTCCTGTTAGATGACGAGGTACTATGCATGTAATTGTACGAAGATGATATAGTTTTGATTGCAGCAAACGAAGCGGATCTACCGGCGGATCTATATATGCTTAACATGCTTCATGAATGGTGACATTTAAACAGCAAGGTCGTTAATATCTGTGCATCAAACGGTTTTCCCAATTATTTGACTGGTCAGTTATTGCTATGATGCAGCTATTCGGGGTACATACATCATACTACGGGTATTAATACAATACAGAACATGGTTATGCGATACGTCCGATGTGTTGTTAGATACGCGCCTACGGCTGTGGTGTCTGGCGATCTGGGCTGGATTCCTGCACATGTACGACAGTGGAAATGTAGTGCTAACCATTGGTGTAGATCTGTCAATATGCACACCGATAGTGTCAACAGCCGAATTGTTAAATGGTCAATAAATAGTGCTGGTAGAGGATGTCGAAATTGGCCCGTTTTAGTGACCACTAATTTTAAAAAAAATATATGTTCAAAATTGGCATATTTTATTAACGTTAATGTTTTTATTAACAAAGTCACCACAAAATATATCCACAAATGGCACCAAAGTGTCTAGCATTCAAATGTTGACGGTCAAAATTATTTTTTGACACGCCTAAATGGCTTTCCAGATGTTGAGTATGATTTTTCAATGTATACTAGAAACGGATTAGTTGTGACATGCTAAATATGATAAATCTAAATCTAATATGGCTTCAAAACCCTTCCGTGACAACGCAATATTAACTAGCCACGCCCTCATTGTATTGAAATCCG